>RJWM01018045.1:0-41782 GCA_004363535.1 Dasyprocta punctata | reverse complement strand
CCCCTGCCTTCCCCTGCCTTTCCCCTGCCTGTCTAATCATTCACCATCATCTCTGCCCAGCTTAGCATTCTGTCAGAGGAATCTCTTCCTAGTATCACATTATAACTTATCATCAGGATGGGGCTGGAGCTCAGCTGTAGAGCCCATGTCTAGCATGCATGAAGCCCTGGGTTCAACCCCAAATGCTGAAAAACAAAAACAAAGCTGGTAACTGTGAATATATTTAGAGAAAAATTACTTGAAGCCAATTCCTTATTTTAAACTTTTCTGTATTTTTCAGCTTTCTTTAGTGAGGATGCTTTATTTCTAGAACAGAATGAAAAGTCAGTCTAACATCTGTCTTCCAGCGTGTGATGAAGTTTGGCTCGCACCGCCGACAGTCTCAGAGTGTGGGTAACGGGACAGAGCACGCCAGGTCTCGCCTAGTGCCGCTTTTGATCAGAGATCACAGAACATGCTGGGCAGTAAAATCTTAAGTGTGCAGATGACCTGCCAATGAAATAAACAACTTCTAGTCAAAGTTTAAATCAATGGGAGAAATGCACTTTTCCTCCGTCCAGTCCCAAAGGAAGACTTGTTTCTCAGCTTCGCTGGAAGGTAATTGGAGTCAGGTTGTTGGGCTCTGACTTACGGGGCTGGGCGAAAGGGCACGCGGCACACGTCACTCTCAGGCACAGCCGTAAAATGCCCCGCACTTTCCTTTCCTGTCTTTGGTCCCCAGAGAAGCTGACGTGCAGGTGGTGACGTCACCAGGTGGGAGGCCGATGAAAGCCGGAGCCCCTCCTTGGCATAACACACCCCCGGAGAGCTTCCCTGCTGGCACCGAAAGTGCCACGGGACACCGACCTCTCGTGCGTTCACTCACAGTGGGGGAGGGGTCGCTGTTGCTGTGGGTTTTTGAGTCAGGTAGAAACTGCTACGTTAGCGAGAAGCATTGCCGTCTCAGGGCCATCGACTGTGTGGCACTGGCTTAGGGCTTCATCTGGTGAGCAGCAAGGGAACTGGTACAAGAAACCTGGAAAATGTGGATCTGGAAAATGCTCGCAGTCATTCTGGAGTCGGTCCCAGGCCTCACAAGGCAGCAGGCCTGGGAGAAGGGTGTGCGAACACTTGCTATCGTGTGTCCATTGGAATCGACTGTGTTTCACAAGATATCACAAGCAGAGATGAGCCCAGGAAATACTACACTGATTTACAAGAAATGGAAGGAAATAGAATCTAGACGTCTAGATCCTTGAAGATTTGGAAAAACACACTACCTTTCAATTTCAAGTGGTAAACAATGGGCTCAAATCTTTAAGTGTTAAAGACCAGTTAGACTTCGCAATAGATTTGCAACTCTTCACAAAGATTTGTGTGACTGGAGTAGCCACCATTTCTCTTGTGAGAGAAAGGCATAGGGTCAGAAAAACGAAGAAAGTGGCGCTGAGAACTTTGTCAAGGAAAGTACTGTGTGCGGCACCCAAGAGGTCTGATTGGGTGTGGCAGTGCACACCTGTAATCCAGTGCTTGGGAGGCTGAGGCAGGAGATCGCTGTGAGTTCAAGGTCAGCCTGGGCTGCAAAGTGAGTTCAAGACCAGCCTGAACTACTTAGTGAGACTCTGTCCCCCCCACAAAAAAAGTTTGAAGTCATTTAAGTTTTGAAAGGAATTGAATCACATGGTAAACCATGAGCCCTCACTGAAAAAATCTTGGCTACTTAAAACTCAGATCTTGGTCTAACATTTTTCCCTGACAGCAGGCAGACTTTGCAGGCCCTGCACTTTCAGGTGTGGCGAAGTCATTTATTGAAAGACCCCCACATGCAGATGCCTGACTTGCACTAGACTAGACTCAGAGTGTGGAATAAACCTTCACTGGGTCAGCTGCTGAGCTTTTAGAGCTGTCTGTACAATAGCTACCACTGCTTATCTTTAAGTAGTTTGTATTATTATTATTATTTTTTTTGCGGCACCAGGGATTGAACTCACAGCCAGACAGGTGCTTATGCCACTGAGCCAAACTCCCGGCCCTAGTTTTTCAAGGCAGAGTCACACTATGTAGCTCAGGCCAGGCTTGCGCTCGCATTGTAGCCCAAGCGGGCCTCGAACTCACAATGTATTATTATTATTACTATTATTATTATTTGTAGTGCCAGGGATTGAACCTAGGACCTAAGCAAGCACTGTACAATTGATCTATACCCTCAGTTCCATAATTGATTTATAAAAGGAAGATAAAAATATTTAGTGTGGCAATAATTTGAGAAGGGATATTTGGAATAAAAAGTTATCCTGGAGGAAAAAGAAGATTTTAGCTAACTTTTTACACTGACTCAGTTAACTGTTTATACTATATATTCTTTATTTTTTATTTCTTTCTCTTTTCCTGTGTGGCAGGAACTCAGGGAGCACTGAGCTACATTCCTAGCCTATTTAAAAATTTTTTTGACACAGGGCCTCACTAAGTTGCCCAGACTGGCCTCAAACTCATGATCTTCCTGCCTCAGGCTTGAGAGTAGCTGAGATTACAGAAGCCCCATTATGCATGGCTATTGTAATTTCTAAGGAAACTGCTCAAAGAATAAAGGAGTATTTAGTTTTCAAATAAGTAGAAGAGGAAGTAATACAAGTAAAAATATACAGTACAACCCAAAATAGATTAAGGAGTGGTGGGGGGAGAGGTTAGTCAATCTAATGGTGGGCACACCCCCAAATAGAGTATCTCAGTATTTATAAAGAAATAGGTGGGCTAAATTCTTTGGTCAAAAGAAAGATTGAATTCTAAGAACTGAATGAGAATCCCAAATCTGATTGTATGCTATTTGCAAGAAACATAAAAAACACAAGGATACACAAAAGTTACATGTAAAAGGAGGAATAAAAATCCATCCTGTGGTTTAGAAAAATTTTAAACCAAAGGAAAGCAGTGCTATTTAATTAATATCAGGCAAAGATATTTTTAAAGGCAAAAATATTTCTAGAGATAAAGAAGGTCAATCTTCATAATAAAAGTTTCACTTTACTGAGAAGCTATAACAATTTGAAATACGGATGCACTTAATAATATAGGCTCCAGATAGAGCCGCAAGAGAAACAGACATGTCATAATCAGAGTGGAGATATTTTTGAACACCACCTTCTCAGTAATTGCTAGAACAAGCAGATGATAAGTAGGGATATAGAGTGTACTACATAATGAAATTTCCCTAGCCAATGGGTATATGTGGAATATTGCACTCTACCACTCCAGAAAACACACTTTTTCAAAAGTACATAAAGAACATTTTCAATACACTGAGCCAAAGAGAAATTACCAGTAAATTTCAAAGCATTAAAATCATACAGCATATGTTCTCTGACTGTAACACAATTAAGCTAGGACTCAATGGCATAAAGATAACTAGAAATACCACATACGTTTTGAAATTGAGAAACATGCTTCTAATTAATCTTTGAGTCAAAGAATAAATCAAAGTTGAAACTAGGAAATATTTAGAGCCAGACAACAAGGAACATTCTATATATATTAAAGCAGTTATTAGAAAAAAATCAAAAGTCTTAAATGAATATATTTGAAAACCATGGACCTCATTGCTTCACAAGAAAGTTGGAAAAGAACAAAATATGTAGAGCGGAGGATATAATTAAGATAAGATTCAGGATTTTCAAAATAGGAAAATATCAATGATATAGAGGGAATCAACAAGCTAAAAGTTAATTGTTTGGAAAAACTAATTAAATTGATGATCTTACTAAATTTGCTGGAAGACAAACTAGGTAAAAATCTTGATGAATAGGAGTAAGCGGAGAGTTCATGAACAAAAATCAAACTGCACAGGAAACACTTCCCAGGATAAACAACTGGGATCTCATCTTATCAGAAAGGTTTTGCATGTCAAAGGAAATCTCCAACAGAGTGAAAAGAAAACCCACGAATCGGGAAAATATCTTAGCCAACTGTCCCTCAGACAAAGGACTTCTATATAAAACATATAAAGAATTTTAAAAAATCAGCCCCCTAAAATTCAAGGACCCAATCCAAAAATGGGCATCTGAGATGAATACACACTTCTCAGAGGAAGAAATAGAAATGGCAAATAAATATATGAAAAAATGTTCAACATCAAATGCAAATTAAAATAACACTGAGATTCCAGCTCACCCTGGAAAGAATGGCCAAGATAAATTGATGGTCTTTGGCAAGACTAATGAAAAATGATAAGAAAAAGCACAAACCATTGTTCTTAAGAGAGAAAAAGGTCACCATTAATCCTACCACTCGGGAGGCTGAAGTAGGTGAAGCATTGTGAGTTCGAGGCCGGCTTGGGCTACAACGCAAGCGCAAGGCCAGCCTGAGCTACATACTGCGACCCTGCCTCAAAAAACTAGAGCCAGGAAGTTTGGCTCAGTGGCTTAAGTGCCTGTCTGGCAGGCGTGAGGCTGTGAGTTCGATCCCCGGTGCCACCAAAAAAAAAAAAAAAAAAAAAAAAGTGGCACAAGTATAGGTGACATCCATCTTTAAAATGTACAAATTATCCCAAAAACTCAAAAATTTAGATAGGGAGGAAAGTTCTTAGAAAAAATAACTTATGAAAAACTGATTTGACTAATTTCATAGCTATTAAGAAAACTAAATTAGTAACAAAAATCTTGACCTTCAGATGGCTTCCCTAGTGAATGCTACCAAACCTATAAGGAACAAATAATTCTAATCTTATTCAAAAATTAGGTATAGAAAAAGAGAAATATTCCTCAACTCTGCTTATGGAGATTTGTGTAATTTTGATACTTTGACACCTACCAGGTAAGGATAATGTAAGTAAAGAAAATTGTAAGCCAAATATTACTCACTGATATGGCTGCAAAGCTCTTAAAAAAATGATTTAGCAAACTGAATTTCCAAATGTATGTTTTTTTTTTGAGGGGTACTGGGAATTGAACTCAGGACCTTGCGCTTGCCAGGTAGGTGCTTATGTCCAAAGGCATTTTTAAAAGGCACTATGATCAACTTGTATTTGTCCCAGGAATGCAAAATTGATTTCACACTAGAGAATCAATTAATATAATTTGCCAAAATAACAGATTGAAGGAGAAAATATGTGATCATCTTGATGTGATTATCTTATATGTACAAGCAATGGTCTGATAAAATTAAACATCCATTCACAATAAATATTCTTAACAAGAGAACGCTTCCTAAACTGATAAAGTTTTCTTATTTTTTTTTTATACAGGCCTGCCACAAATGTCAGACTTGGTGAAACACTAAAAGCATTCTTTTTGCAATCAAGAAAATAGCGAGAATGCCTGCTATTAATACATTCTTTCTACAGTGAACGCGCTGTCCTAGCCTGCACAGTGATGTAGTAAGAAGAATCGAATGGTGTAAGGGTTAGAGAAGAAGAAACAAATGTCATTATTTTCACATGACATGCTTGTGTTAAAAAACACGAAGAGATTCTAAGGTAAGTCCTCAGGGCGCTCCGCTCAGACAGGAGGCTGGGGAGGCCCTCTGCGATGAGGGGACGTGCGACTTGAGCCAAAGTTTCCAAAGGACTGAGCTAAGTGAAATCTATGGTAAAGACGTCCCAGCAGAGACAATAAATGCACAAGGGCCAAAGATGAGACAGAGCTCTGTTCTGTGGGAAGAGAGAGGAGGCCTCTTTGGCCAGAGCAAAGCAGGCAGGAGGAAGCCACTTAGAGATAGCAGGGCCTGATCGTGCAGCGTCACAAGGACTTTGGATTTTATTACCAGAGAAATGGGAAACCACTCAAGAGTTACTGGTAACAAGCGGACCTGTTGGTAATGGGGGTGGACGGAAGAGGCGGTATGGGGGAGCTCTCAGTGCTCTCTGCTCAATTGTTTTGAAAATCTAAAACTGGACTGAAAAATAAAGTCTTACCAGTTAAACGAAACTAACCTGCTGGGTTGTGTGACTTTTTCCTAGTAACGCTCACAGCTCAGGTGCAGGCGTGGTACAGGGGCGTCTCTGGCTTTGGCTCCAGGGAAGGGTTTGGCCAAAAACCCTGCTTTGCTTGAGGGCAGAGGAGAAGGTTGATTGAATGTGTTCCCAAGGGTGCAATAACAGTGATGGACTACAAAGACCAGCCGGGTCATGAAGGAAGTGGAGCAGACACTAAGAAAGTCCTGCACGTGTGATTGGCGGGTTGGTCACAGAACTGTCAAGTGATCAGCGTGTTGAGACCAGCAGGAGGAGGCAGGAGGCACGCACCCGGAGGGTTCGGTACACCCGGACTGTGAAGTAAAGTTTCCATTGCTTGTGATGTTAGACACATTGTACACTTTGCTTCCTAAGTGTACCAAAATATCTGGGCTTTGTTGGAAAACATTCTTGGGCGCTCCCCAGATGCCGGGACTCTTGCTGTCTGGGTGACTTCACACGGGCATCTCACACCGACCATTTCCCGGGCTCCTGTCCTGTCTATCACTTCTAGACACCGGGAGAAATCTGTCACTCTAAGCATGAAGCTTAGCTCTGATCCCCTAAGATTTCCAGATCATAGAGAAAGAGTTCCGCCAGCCACGCTGCCCTTCTCTTTCCCGGCATGGAGAGGGCACCGTCAGCTCAGGCAGATGGTGTCAGCCAGTGGTGAATGACACAGCATGTCTCAGAACATGCTTTATGTGGTCTGTGCAGTGTTATTATTTTTAAACATTGAATGAGTAACCAATTCACATAAAATATAGATTTCTGGTTTCTCACAAAAAATGGAAACTGACAATAATAGTACATAGGCCAACTTCTGGGCATAAATCATCTTGATTTCTAGGTAAGTTCCCTCCGTTAGAGTTGTGCATTGTGCTGGCTCTGCCCAAGTAGGACTGAGCTACCTGTTCACCTGGGGCAAGTCTCCTGGGTCAGTACCTTTTCTTTGGCCCACTGTATCTCATTCCTGTAGGCACTGGAGTTTGCAGGCTGGGTAAAACAAGTCCAGGACTCAGATCTTTCCTGGCCCTCGTGCTAGGGTCCCAGGTAGACTTTCTGCCCCGATCTCACAATTACACTCAGTCACGTGACCGCGTCAGCCTCAGGCTGGCCAGCACACAGGGAGACTTGCAGGGCCTGCCCCCTTCATTGTGCCATGCTGCGCAGGGTTCCTGCCTGGCACTGAGAGCACCAGGAACAACAAGCCATGTCTTTCACTGGGCCTCTTTCCTACTCCCTAGAGTCAGCAGGAAGGCCAGACTTTTCCTAGGTGGCCCCAGGGACTTGGAGGACTCCAGGGACCCCAGACTCAGCTCCAGGGAATCCGACAGATTTGGCTGACAAACGCAGCTGTGTTAGGAATGCGTAGCGGACGGGCAACAGGGCAGGAGCGCCCTGGAGAGAGGAGGTCCTCCTGCAGAGGGCGTCCTGGAGCTGAGTTTGGAGGAGCGCCTACGCCTACCCAGGAGAATGGCAGGCGGTTCTTGGCATGAGTGAGAGACTGGGCTGTGAGTTAGGGTACCAGGAAATGAGAAAACACCTCTGAGGTGGGAAGGAGAGGGATCCAGGAGTCAGGCAACTTGGGTTTGAGACTCAGGCCTGCCTCCTGCTTGCTTTCTGGGAGGCTGGGAGACTTTGGGGTCATTGTTTAACCATCCGTGCCTCCGTTTTTCTCATCTACCCATGCGATACTAGCAACAGCCATCCCTCAGAGTTGTGAGCATAAAGTGAGGTGTGTTACGCCAAGGGTGTAGGATTATGATTTACACTCGTTAAGCACTCCGTAAACACGAGCTGCTGTGATTTACATGTGACGGAGAACAGGACGGTGCTGGAAGTCCCCTCTCGGTACAGATGAGGGCCGAGGTCCACAGAGCGGCAGGCCCTTCCCCACCCTGAGTCAGTGGAGAGCTGGGGCCGGAGAGCCAAGTCTCAAGGCTGCATAAGGGCAGGAGAGGAAGGGGGTGCTGGCTGGCGGAGCCCCGAAAGGACAGGCCTGTGCCTAGCAGCCAGCGCCCCTGGATCTGAGGGGAAGTCCTTACCAAGCGGAAGGTTCGCAGCACGGACAGGCTCCCCTTCTTGGCCACGCTCAGCTCCAGCAGGCTCACGGTGACGATGATGCAGTCGAAGATGTTCCACTTCTTCTGGAAGTAATAGTAGGGGTCGAAGGCGATGATTTTGAAGACCATCTCGGCAGTAAAAAATATGGTAAAGACCTGTGGATAGAAATAAGTTTTCACCACAGTGGGGTCACGGGGGCCAGCGGGCAGGGACAACAGGGGCAGCGGGAACAAATCTGGTTTACGAAATAGCGACTCCTTTTAATTGTTCCCTTCTCCTCTGCTTCTCTGCAGACCCCTGAGGCTTGCGGGGTGAGACAGTCCACGTGGAAGCCCGGAGACGTTGCCGCACGTGTGTGGGTGACACGCTGTGGCACTCAGTCTTCGCCTTTGCCGTGTGGGTGGTGCCAGGAGCGGGGTGAGTGGGCAACCATCGGGATGACTGCTATCACAGAACTATGTCAATGAGAAGCCGGTCTGGCTCCATACTTAAATGCGTGGGTTGTGGGACCACACGGAGCAGATGAAACTCCCAGCTCAGCCCAGCTTGCGTGAGCTTGGATGAGAAGTGCACCAGGGTCTCTTCACCTACGTAATGGGCATCAGCTGAACCAGTACCTGTGCACTTCTTAGTGAAGAGCCTGGCAGATAGTAGTTCATTTATAAAAATGGCAGTCTGGAATATGGTAGTGCACAGTCTCTAAGATTCTGGTCTTAAACAAGACAGAATCCTGACATGCAGAAAGGTCGGGATTGGGCTCAGGTCATACAAAATCCAGCAGCGAAGCAGACGAGTAAGGAGGAAAGTGAGATGCCACCTTTTCCTCATGGCACAATCAGGAGCCTGGGACACCTGGCCTGGGCCCCTCTCACCGCGAGGGAAAGGCTGAGGACAGCGGTGACTTTCTAAGGCCACCAGACTGCGACTGCACGGTTCAGGGGCAGCCGCTGGGTGCTCTCTGTAGGTGGGGTCTGCTGGGGCTCTGCCAGCTGTGCAGCCACAAGTCGTGCTGTCCTCTGTGATGCCAGGGTGGTGGACACCACGTGGGACTGTCCACTGAGCACTGGACTGTCACAGGGACAACACAGGCCCCTCCCTTCCCTCCCCTCCCCTTTCCTTCTCTTTTTCCTTCCTCCACCTCCCTCTCCCTCTCTCTCTTCAAAAAAAATGGCCCTGTCCCTGACACAGGGGGAAAGGCCTTTTTTCTCCTGCCTCCACTTCTCCAGTGTAAGAGATGGGTGTGGTTTCCAAGGTTGATACCCCGAGGTTTTCGGTGGTCTAATGCCAGCTGCTGGGAACTAAGTGTGCCCCCTTCCTGGTTTCTCTTTTCACTTCCACTGTAAGTAGAACAGGAGTTCTTGGCTTTGGTGTTGCTGAACCGTGAGGCGTGCCGACCCCAGAGTTCTGGAACTTGTTGCGTCTGCTTGCCATCCATGGCTTATGGGAAGGACCAGGCTTCTAGAGAAGAGAGGTCCTGAGACCTCTGGGACCCTCTCTACCCTGGGCTGCAGCTCTGAGGGGTCAGAGGAGCTGTAGGTCCTTGCAGACCTGATAGGTCACCTTCGGAGAAGTGAACACCAACATGAACCTGGAAATAGGACCTGGATCCCTCCTAGCTTTTGCTTACCATGTGTGCACTGCACACACACACACACACACACACACACACACGAGGGCAGGCCCTGTGAGGGGGTTCAGCCCTGGGGTGAAGAGATGCAGGCTTGGGAGGCAGTCTGCTGGGTCCCAAATCCCGGGGCTGCCACTGTTGTCTACGATCTTGGGCAAATGATGGAACTGCCTATGTCTCAGCAAGCCCTCCCTGCGAGTCGGCTGCCGTGGGAGAACCAGATGCCAGCCTTTTCCTGTGAGCTGGCGCTGTTCGCAGGCGGCAGGGGAGGAGAACAGGAAGCCAACAAGAAGCTAAGCCCTCCCTGTGAGTTGGCGCCATATGCGGGCTGCTGTGGGGAGAACCAGGCGCCACCCCCTTCCAGCGCAAGGGCTGGGAGACAAGAAGAGCCAATGTCCCCCGCCCACCCTATAAGCGACCGGCTGATCTGGAGAAACACAGGGTGATAGCTATTGAGGTAAAATATAATTTAATGCTTGCAGTGTTTAGTATTTTGCTGACTTTGCAGGCCTAAAGCCAGCAGTCTGATCATGTATTCAGAGGATAACAATATGCAGTGTAGCATCTATGGGGGATCTCCTTCTAAAGGTGGTGGCCATTGTTAATTCCCTATTATCTTGTTGTGAAATCCTGTATCATTTTCATTGTTTGGTTGGGTTTTATTTTGTTTGATTTTATTATATCCAATGGCATGGCAACTATTTTGAAGATAACAAGATATATTATGGTAGCCATTTTGGATGTACTATTGTCTTGTTTTGAAGTCCTTTATTGTGTTCATTATTTTGTTTTTATTGGTTCTATTTTGCTCTTTTTTGTTTCATTTTTACTATGTCTGAAGTTATGGGCAGCTATTTTGAAGACAACAAGAGGCATTATGGTAACCATTGTTGATTTCCTGTTATCTTGTTTTGAAGTTCTGTATTACTTATGCTGTTTTGTTTTGATTGGCTTTATTCTGTTTTGTTTTGCTTGGTTTTATTCTCTTTAAAAAATTGCAAAAAAATACTGCCTGTCATAGAGGGTTGTGAACATGAATTAGATTACCCATGAAATTCGTCTGAGACCAGTCTGGTCTTCAGTAAGTGTTCAGGTAAAGTTAGCTATTGTTACTATTCCTGTGGGTGGAGTAAGGTTTGGGGTAGGTGCCTCCTCTGAGGCAGGTACTTCATTCAGCATGTCATGAAATCTCGTGTGGATTTTATCTTGTTAAAAGCAAAGAATACTAAAATTAACAGAAGACAATGTAAAATAGCATCATGTTTGAACTAGATGCAAGAGAAGAGCTCCAACGCTGTGATCTTCCGCTACAGGAGCAATCGCATTTCCATGCACCCTCCCCTCCACCCACCACTCCCTTTTCCTCCTCCACTCTTTCTGTGCTTCAGCGACAGCCCTGAAAATCACAGCCACTGGTAACTGCAGTCATAAACATTAATTAAATTGGAAGGAAGCTTACAAATCCCTAGGCTGTCTTTAAATAGGAAAGTGACATTTGTCCTCTTTTCAAGGTAGAGCCCCCTGAGATCCAGAGAATTTACGTGGCTGTCCTACGTTCTGGGAGGGGGAGCTAGGTGCTCCTAGCCCAGGGCTCTCTCTGTCCATTTTTTGTGCTTATTTATCCCAAAGCGATTCTAACCAGCTCAGGTTGGGCTCCCCTAGACGTGACTTCCTGAGCTCAGTGTCCCGCTGTCTCCTGCAGTGCCACTGTGCCCTCAGATAATGAGGACAGCGCTCACCAGCGATGGCATTTCCCTGCCCACGTGGGGCCCCAGCCGCGCAGGCGGTGCCTGGCAGGTCACTTACGATGTTGCCGACCTGCAGCATGGATTCGAAGGTGGAGCTCATGCCGTGGTGCTCCATGGCCATGAAGACCGTGTTCACCACGATGCACAGGGTGATGGTGAGCTCCGCGAAGGG
The DNA here is from genome assembly GCA_004363535.1 of Dasyprocta punctata. NCBI lineage: Eukaryota > Metazoa > Chordata > Mammalia > Rodentia > Dasyproctidae > Dasyprocta > Dasyprocta punctata. The sequence goes on along the minus strand of RJWM01018045.1, from coordinate 30,245 downwards.
GTCTGTCACCAGGTCCAGGAGAACGGCCTTGAGCCTCAGCCACATGGGACAGCACTCCCAGATCAGATACTTCTGAGCCAACCTGGTCAAGCAGGGTGGGCATCTGCGTTCAGACTCCTCGAGTTCTGCAGTAGGGGAGGGAGCAGGGACAGCCATCAGCCCTGTGTGTCCCCTTGGACTCCCATCCCACCATGGCCACGTCCCAGACCCTGTCATACTGGACACTACCAGCCTTCCACTTTCCTGGTGATTGCCACTTCTGCTTGTTGAGTGCCGCCATTAGTCTTGCAGCTGCAGGCCCATCTCTCCCTCACTGGGGCCTTGAAGCCACTGACCTTACACACTGCCAGGGCCCCTTATCTGTGGCTTTCCTTTCCCCTGACCTACCCAGTTTAGATTCACACCCATCCTCCACCACCTTTGCAGACACCCTCCCTGCCTTTGCCCCCTGCACACCCACTGTACTTGCTTAGCAAGGCGTTAACTGAATAAACCCAGCTGGGACACGACTCTGCACCTGCACACAGTCAGCAGACCTGGTTGCACAAAACACACAACCATGCTCACTGCCCCCCACTGGAGGTTCCTGGGTCCTCGCCTGTCCCAGCCCAGCGGTACACTAGGCTTCTTTATTGTAGTCTACGCCTTCAACCTCCCAGCCCACAGTCTTCCTTCTCGCTCTCCTCCAGGGTTCAACCCCTCACTCTGCTGATGAGCTCCCTCTAGTATCACTCAGAACACAGAATCCCTCTCAAGAGAACCTCTTCTTCCAACCACTGTACCTCCAGCATCCCTCTGGGGCTCCCCCGCTTCCTGCCTTCAGTCCCGAGCCTTGCTGTGGGTGAGCTGCTCCTTCCTCTGACTGTGTGTGGTCCCCTTCTCTCCACCCTGGACCGTCCCTGTCAGCGTGTAAACCTGCTTTAATTATATCTCAGCTTTGAAAAAGGTCCCCCAGACCCCATGTTCTTCATCTATTTTAATAGCACGATCTCTTGCAAAAGTTTTCTACTTTCTCAGCTCCTCTCTGTGGACACTGGGCTCTGGCTTTTACCCCTGCAGGTTCACGTTGCTCAAGTCCAGTCCTCAGACTCCTGTGCGCCTCACGGCACTAGCCTCGATTTATCTGCTCTCTTTCAAACCCGGTGTCCAGTTGGCGCCAGGACACATCGTTCTAAATTTCTGCTCATGTCCCCGCTCTTCCTGCTGGAGAGCGCAAGCATTTGCTCCTCAGTCTTCATTTCCGCCTCTCTCTGGGTATTCTCACTGAACCCTTAAGAAACCACCTCCATAACGACTCCTCCTAAATTAAATGTCCGGTTTCTAATCTCCCGGCTCATCTCCTTAGATGCCTCTATCAAATGTCTACTTGACTGTGTAACTGGGGCCACATCTATGAAGGGCAACTGTGTAGCTGTGGGTTTATCTGTAAATTTCCTGCATGACCTACATCCTGTAGATACAACAGCCCGCATGGGTAAAGAAATATGATGCTTATTATTTACAATAAAAATAAAAAGGAAATAACTGTAATATGATGTTTTGAACTCTTTTGGGAAGATACTTAGAAGAATAGCTGGGTCCAATGGGATTTCTAGCTTTAGTTTTTTGAGGAATCTCTGCAGTGTTTATACTAATTTATATTCCCACTGACGATGTAGAAGGGCTCCTTTTTCCACACAGTCTCGCCAGCCTTTGCTATTATTTGATTTCTTGATGATAACCATTTCTTCTGAAGTAAAATGGAATCTGAGTGTGGTTTTAATTTATGTTTCTGTAATGGTCAGAGATGTTAAACATTTCCCCATATATTTATTGGCTATTTGTACTTCTTCTGAGAAGTGTCTATTCATTTCAATAGCTCATTTTTTGATTGGATTTTTTATTTTTGGGGGGAGGTCTAATTTTTTTGTTCTTTATACATTCCAGATACTAGTCCTCTGCACTCTGAGATCTAATGTTAAGTGAGATAAATAAGACACACAAGCTTAAGTGTTGCATGGTTTCTCTTCTATGAGAAACCCAAACGATAAAGAGCATTGTGAAAGAGAGGTAGCAGGAAATAGGGAGATAGAGCCTTTGTAAAAGGGATGGGAACCAAGAGAGAAGGAGTGGGGGAGTAGGGGAAGGGAATGGGGTGAAAAAAGAATTAAGCTGTGTAATGCACACGGAACAACTTCATACAAGAAATGTAATCATTGTGTACTGCAAACGAAGACTAATAGAAAAAGGAAATAACTAGTTCAGTACATTATGAAAAAAGATGAAGCAGATTGGTTTGTGATCTTACAGAAATATACTTACATATATGTGACGTGTGTGTGCTCACATGGGCATAGACTATTGCTTGGAGGACACAAGAAGGAAAAATGTACCGGGTGGCTGAGGAGCAGGTAAGATCTTTATTTATTTTTAATTTTAATTTTATTTTTTTGCACCACCAAATTGCAGCAGAGGCTTTTGCCCCAAGTTACGTCTTCAACCTTTTGTTTTTAAAATTAGAGTTTCGCTAAATTGCTGTTGCACAAGCTGCACTCAAACTTGTGGTCCTCCTGCCTCAGCCTCCCAAAATGCCAGCCTTATAGGTGTGCATTACCTCACTTGACCTGGAGGGTCTTTAGTGGCAGGGAAATAGTTTTTATGTGAATGTTACATTTCTAGCATTCACATTTTTCACAGTATGCTTTTTCAAAATAAAATGAGTTCATAGAAATAATCGAATGCTCCTAAATTTTGCTAACAGTGTCTTTTCCTTACTAGTAGTTAAGAACTTTTTATGTAGCCAGATTTATCAGTATTTGGTTTCATGTTTTCTTGCATTTTTCCTTTGTATATGATGCCTTCCTTACTGCAAGGTTTAAAAGAATATCTGTCAATGTTTTTCTTTTCTTTATTTCATTTCTTTCATTTAAAACTTTGGTGCATTTGTAATTTATTTTGGGTAAGGTGTAAGATGTTGGTTCTGTTCCTTTTTCCCAATCTCTGATTATTTATATCGACATTACTTTTTTCGGTAATTTCTCCTTTTCTTTGAGGATTGGGAAATACTGTCTTTGTCATACACTTTTTATTTATGTCCATATATTTTCACACACACTTGCCTATTTCTCTTCCACACATTGGGCTTATATATTTTCACTCTCAAGCTGTTTTAATTGCCTACTGTGAAGTTTTGAAATTACAAATGTCAAAACCGGCAGAGTGTAGTTCTCTACAGAAGTTGGCACATCCTGGGAACAAAATCAATGATTTCTCTTTGGAATAAAAGCTGTCCTTCCCTGCTTCTATTTTGGAGCTAAAAAAAGGAAGCCACAGGAAGTGGTGTGAAGGAGGAAGCTTGCAGACCCGGATGGCTGCGGGACGCCACCAGAACAGGCATTCAGGTTAGAGCCACATCTCCATCGCTGACCATGGCTGTCTGGGAGATGACCGAGGTTGCAAGAACCTCAGGGCCCCTAGCTTGAAACGTGATGATGGCTCCTCCCCAAACGGATCTTCAGAAAGAACTGTCCTCTTGTGGCACTGAAACAGGTGTCCTTCTTCTTGGAAATGGTCTAGGCATTTTCTCCTGCTAGATCAGAAATCTGCTACAGAGGCCCTCTTTCTCCTTCATCTTCAATCTCTTCCATTCTCCACATCCTGCTAATGTACTCAAAGCAAACAAGCAAGAAATCTCCAAAACGTGAACACCAAAATCTTCCTTCGACTTCACCTACTTCCTAGTGTCATCTTGTGCTCTGTGACCTTTCTCAGACAAACTTCTTGGAAAGCTGTCTGGACATAGTGTCTCCACTTCTTCTTGTTTATTCTTCAGGCCCCTTTAGTGTGGCTTCTTCTACTCTGCTACCCCACTTTGGCTCGGGCCATCAAACACATCCCTGTGATGGAAGCCCTTGGGGGTTTCTCGGGCTTCCTTTGACCTGACCCTCTTACAGCATTGCCTCTGTGGCCTTTTCTGTTCTTTCTGATGGAATTTAGATCCTCGGCTCGGCGCTCTCCTGGGTTCTCTCCTATCTCCCCACCCCTTGCTTCTCAGACTTCTTTATTGGCTCCTTTTCTTTCCCTCAAGTGTTAAACATTGTGGTTTCTTAGAACTCTGTCCTGGGCCTACTTCTCTTCCTACTCGATCTCCTCTATGTCATCTTATCCCTTGCATCTTTTCAAAATTACCATCCAGCTTTAAAGTGCTATCAAAGCCGCAACTCTAGGACATCCTCCTGAAGTTCTAGAACCATTTATTAACGTGAATGTCTTACCAGACATTCCTTCCCGGATGTCCCAAGGACACCTGGCACCAACACCCCTCAGACTCAGCTCCTCATCCGTCCTTTCATTTCCCCCAGCGACACGCCTGCTCCTCCCGAAGTGCTCCCTCTGCGAGTCCTGCCCCGGCATCCCTTCCACTGACTTCAGAAGTGGGCTCCGTCAGGTGCTGGATCTTACAGAGGATTAAAATCCTCCCATCTTCCATCTTCCGGCTGCCATCATCTCAGAGTTCAAGCACTGCCATCTCTCACCTGGTTTCGCCCTGATTCGTTTCCCTGCCAACATGTTTCCCCTCCTAATTTTGTCTGCTGCAAGTTTTCAGTAACCTTCACGAAATGCAAATGTAGCTCCGCAGCCTCCAACCCTTTAGCGGCACCTCGCTGCTCATTGGATGAAGCCCAATGTCTTCAGTTTGGCCTAGGAGGTCTTGCGGAGCTGGCCCTAGACCATTGCTTTGTCCTTATTTTGAGCCCCTCTCCTCCGTCCTTTCTACGTCCCTGCCACAGCAGGCCTTCCCGTTTCTGTTTCAGAGGCTGCCTACCTGGGATACTTCCCTGACCCCAGGTGGAACTCACCACATCCCTCTTAGCACCCTGTACTTCTCCTTCAGCACACCCCGCCCCCTACCATAGCCCCTTCTGTGTCTTCCTGCCCTGCTGAGTGCGAGGGCAGCCGTACTCACTGCAGCGAGCTCCAGCTTTCCTGATGTGGACAATCATCAAATCTCAGCTTGTGTGCAAACACAAAGGGCATTGATGCCTTGAACTGTGCAGACTGCCAAGCTCCTGGTGGCTCGCACAATCACAATCACTGCCAAAGAGTTGGCCTTTGTAAATTCAATCGTGACTCTGACAGCGTGACACATTTCATGCATCCCAGGGCTGTAAGGGACACAACATTCGACCAAAGAAAACTATGCACCCTGTGCCCAAAAACTGTAGCTTCACCTACAGTTGCCTTTGCCCAGATTCTCTGAAAGGCGTTCTTGCTTCTCCTGCCTATCCTAGTCTACTCTCACATCATCTTCCTGGAGGGGAACTCCGTCCGACCCTAAGATGAATGGCTGAATGGTCCTTATCTTATTTTTGTCACTGGTTCTGGTCCATATAAATTAGCATCACTCTCAGATATCATCTTTTTGGCACCATACTCATCCACCATTAATTCTACCATGATTTGTCGAGCGTCGACTGCTTGTCTGAGTAGTACTAGAGCTCTCGCTGTGAGCAAGGCAGACGCATCTGTCTCTGCCCTCGCGGGCTTTGCAACCTCGTGGTTCTCACGGTCACCTCTGATGAGCAGGCACTGTGTGTTCAGCCCAGCTTGTTTAATTCTCACCAGCACTAGGAAAACAAGTGCGTTCATGCTATTTTACCTGTAAGAAACTGAAGTACAGAGAAGTTGGCAGAGATCCAGCGTCACACCATTCACCATACCTGGCAGAGTCAGCAAATCCAGGCACGTGGGCTTCAGCTCTGTGCTCGTGGGGACCAAGTTGCTGCCTCTCCTTCACTCCAAGACCTTTGGGCTTACTGGAACTGGGATGCACTGGGGGTGCGTATTTTGTCCATTTCTGATTCATCCTTGCACAGCCAATTTGCTGTTCATGTCCGTGGAACCCCGGGTGGTGTCCCTGTTCATCCAGAGTTCAGGTCTTCTGAGAGAGGATGGCCACCTAGTCTACAGCAGCCCCCTATGCAGCCTCCGCTTCCTTTCCTACTTCATTTTTGCTCCCTCCCACCTTTTCTTTGGTGGTTGTTTTGTTTTGAGACAGGATCTTACGATATAGTGCAGGCAGGCTTTGAACTCATTATAAGGCCCAGGCTGGCCTCAAACTCATGGAGATCCCTGGTCTCGGCCTCCTGAGTACTGGGATCACAGGCACGTGCCATCACTCCCAGCCTTTTTTCTCCGATTTTTATCTCTGCCTGACTATCACCGGCGTGTGTCGTCTGGGCCTTCCCTTCCTCCAGGTGTGGATCCCATGATGCCTGACTATCACCGGCGTGTGTCGTCTGGGCCTTCCCTTCCTCCAGGTGTGGATCCCATGATGCCTGACTATCACCGGCGTGTGCCTTCTGGGCCTTCCCTTCCTCCAGGTGTGGATCCCATGAGCGCAGGCTTCAGTCTTGTTCACCCTGAATCCCCACCCACCACCTGAACAGGGACAGTCACAAAGCGGGTGCTCGACAGATATGTGCAATGGGTAAGTAAACTGAGAGAGCGGCTAGGAGGGTACTTACCAGTTCTAAGGAATACATAAAAAGGCAAGCTGTTTGTACTTAACATTAACTGTCTGGCAACTGATAGTAAAAAACAAAAACAAAACCCAAAAGCAGCAGCAACAAAAGACACCCAAGGAAACCACTGGCTAAAAAACGCGCAGGCAAAGAAGCCTGGTTGGTTCTATGCAGCCACGAAAGATGTTAGGAGTACAGGCGCTTATTACGATGAAAAGTGATTATTAAATAATTACCAAGGAGGAAAAATAAGAGCGCCTGTACAGATGGGGACACATTTGTTAGAACATAAACTCGGATATCCAAGCAGTGCAATTTAAGGACATCTCTCCCCCAGAAACTGAATCCAATTTACAGGTCAAGTCCTGGATCTCAAGACTTTCTTTCTGAGACTTGGGGTCTGGTATTATTTCATGGCCTCAGGCTGGGCTTTTGTTTGGGGAGCTTCGTCACAGCTAAGTGTTTTACTGAGTCGTATTCCCTTAAATCCTCCGGGGGCAGCATCCCCGGCTGAGGCTCTTCCCTCTTTCCTTAGGGTTCCCTCTGGGCTCACACTCATCTCCTTCTACAACTTCCACGGGTTGGGGGCTCAGAGTCACGGTCCGGCTGCTTCCTGTCACTTGGGGGCACAGGTGCTTCTGCACCAGGTGCATGTCCAGCCCTTTCCACCCTGCAGTTTCCGCGTCCTGGGGGCTTGGGAGATTCTCTCTAGCCCTGCCACCTCTGCCTTCACTAGAAAGCAATGCATAAGTTGGCTCTGGTTGCCAGTCCTTCAGAGATTTTGGGGGGTTTTGTTGCTTACTACACCATCCCCTCAAATTAGGAGTAGGCTCAAGGCTGAGAGAAGAGCACCCCAGGGCCTCCTCCGGCCCAGGAAACTTCAATTTGTCTAGGGGCAATAAGTAGCTGGGTTTCACGTAGGCAATATTTTACCAAGAAGCCGAAAAGAGGCTGAGTTAGAACGGGCCTTGCCTGAGGCGAGGAGGAGAGGCCGGGCTGTGTGGGATGTGAGTACCGCCCCTCTCTCCCTCTACCCCTTGGCTGCAGAGAAGTACTGGGACTTAGACCCATCCTGCAGGGGGCCCAGTGGGTTCTCACTTGAGCAGGGGAACCCAGAACCTGCAAAGATAGAGTGAAGCAGATGGATTTGTTTCCTTAAATTGTCATTCAGTGTTCGACATAATGGGGGCTTTGACAGAAATTAAGTTACAACTGTGAAAGTTAGAGCCGTGAGAAACCTGAGAATAATTTTTGCTATGCTAGAAAATTAAAGACTGTTAAGTTTCTTCCAAGTCTGAGAGGTGACCTGATGCTAATTTGGGTGAGACACAAACTAAGCTGTTGCATTCACTGGATTCTTCAGTTTCTGGAGAAAATAAGCAAGTGAAAAAAACACACTGGTAAGGAAGGATGGGGTCTTGGGCATAAGAAGCAGAAGGAGTTAGGATCTCAGGGCACAGATGGGGCCTTTGACCCGGCTTAGACGGACCGCAGTGCTGTGGAAGGGTGATGTCCCAGCGAACAGTACTCACCCTCAATGACAGAGGTCATGATACTGACCACACTCATGGCTCTCTGGGCTCGAAAGGGTTCATTCAAGTATTCCGCGGACAAGAAAACCTTCTTTTGTCCTGCATCAAATGCCTGCCAAGACAGAAGTAGTCAGGACCCTCCCCCAAGCTGAGGCCTTCGGATCCTCAGCCTTTTGGTGGCCAGACTCACATGACCGTGAGCCACTCCGAGAAGCCACGACCCTCTGCGTGCAGGCGTAGGGAAACGGGGCTGTTGCTTGCGTGTTGGCGTGAGGACCGGGCACACAGGTGGGACAGAGCCAGCGTCCAGACTGGAGGCTAATTTGGTGGCCAGGACTCTCCTGAGGCCCTGCAGACTCCTTCCCTAGAATAGGACCTGGGCATGAGGACTGCGACAGAGCTGCCTTGGAGGTCTGAGGTCTCTGCCCAAGGGAGTGAGAGCTGTAGGAGCCCTGGAGACTTTGGTGATTGGGACACTTCCTCTGGGCAGGGCATGTGATGTTTGCTTCAAGCTTGTCCACCATGGAAGGTCCTGACTTCCCTGCCCGTAGCCCCCTCCCCTCCTCAACACACAGCCAGGTCCATTTCCACACACTTGCTTTCTTGGCTACAGTCGGCAATAAACTACATGTTTCCCCTACTCCATGTTCCTATGCTGGAATTCTAATCCTCAGCATAGTGGTGTTAGGAGGAGAGGCCTTCAGGAGATGATTAAGTCACACGGGTGGAGCCCTTGCGAATGGGACTGATGATGCGATACACGGGGAGCCAGAGAGCTCCCTCTGTTCTCCCGCTGTGAGAGGGCGTGTTTATGACCTGGAGAAAGGCCCTCACTGGACGCCAAACTGCAGACCACTTGATCTTGAACTTCCTTCTTGAACTTCCTAACCTTTAAAGCTGGGAGAATTACATTTCTGTTTATTAGTCAGTCTGTGGTACTCTGCTATTGGAGCCTGAATAGATGGTAACATTGTCTAACACCATCGTTTTGGCCCTTCCTTCTTTTTTTTTTTTAATTTTTTTTTTTTTTTGAAAAGCAACTGTACTTAATGGTGAAAAACAAAAATGAAACAAATTTTTTACAAGAGCATCAAAATATGAAATAGTGATAAATCTCATCACAAAATTTACGAGACCAATATACAGAAAATTAGAAAACATTACAGAGAAATTAAAGATTTCATGACCTATTTTTTTCAAGCAGAAACAAAAAATGTAATTCAAAAAGCAAAATTGGATTCAAATATCAAATAATAAACATTCACTTTTTCTTTTTCTCTAACTGTCCCAACTAATTTTTATATATACATAGGTTTTGTTTCAGTTCATCACACCAGTGCGACAATGCGATAGTCACGTGTATGTGACTTACTCAGTTCACTGAGAAGCGTATCCTCAGCATTCATCCATTTGAGGGTGAAAATGTCTAGTTTGTTGTTCTTTATAGCTGAGTAGTATTCCATTACATAGAAATACCACATCTTTTTTATCCATTCCTCAGTCGAGGGGCATTTAGGCTGCTTCCATGATCTAGCAATTACGAATTGGGCAGCTATGAACATAGGTGAACATGTATCACTGTGATGAGATATTTTTAGCTCTTTCAGGAAGATACCCAGAAGGGGAATAGCTGGGTCAAATGGTGGCCCTTCCTTCTGTGAACCTTCCTTGGAAGTTCTGTCTGGGTTCTACCCCAGGCCCTGATTATAATTGTACACACACTCTAGACTTGGGAAGTCCAAAGCACACGGCGGTTTATTCAGCACTGCATTAATCATCAAGAGTCTAAATTCAACAAGTATTTACCAAGTACTTACTATAGGTACAGCTCATAGGTATATAGTAAATGCTTGATAAATACAAAGTTTAGGAAGTTTCCAACCAGGAGGGCTCAGCATAGGACACTAGCGGCTACTATTAGGGGCTGTTTGTCAGACATGCATATAAATGTAGATACTTTATTGTTTCATTCAACTCTCTAATGTAGTAGGAACCCTCCGCCCCACACACTTTTTTTTTCTTTTTAGTACAAGGAATGACAAGGTGGCTTGGAGAATTAAGGGACTTGCTAAACTTGCCCCTGTACTAAATGCTTTAGAACCTGCCCATTGGACTGGGCCATCTGCCCCTTGCCTGGGTCCTGGTCACATGGCCTCCAATCAGATTGAGCTAACACAACTCTGTAGAATTTATCTGAGTCAGTGGAAGCATATGATGATCTCTTTACAGATCTTTACCCCTGGGTAACCAGAGAGGCAAATGAAAAGCACTAAAAGCATCATTACTGAAACTGGACAGAGAGTTCAAACTAAACCGCAGCTCCCAGTCCAATGAGGAACCCCGTTTGCCATTGACTCTGTAATTACGCTATTAACGAGTGCTGGACAGTTCGTCACTGTTGCCTCATTTGTGAATTTTGGAGAGTTACTTCATCTATGAGTAAAGTGAAGGGTAGGCCACCTCTAATAATTAATAATAATAATAATATCTATCCTGAATATCTCCCAGAAGTTTTCTAGGTCTCACTTGCCAAGCCTCAGGCAACAGAACCATAGGTTTAGGGAAGGACCCTCAGTTTTTCTCACATGCATAGAGAGACCAAAGTTACGATGCTGAGTGAAACAGAGCAACACTGAGAAAATCTGAGGTCAAATGGACGTAATCTGTTTCCCTGTTCTGCAGAGTAAACTGGGAAACCCACTCACTTCTGGTAAACTCAGTTGTCCTGACTGTAAAACAAGAGTTGAATGGGAGGCCCTGGACAGAACGGCAGCTGAACAAACTCTTCACTGCGGACCCTCAGGACTTGTTGGCTACGTCCTCTGGCGAAGTCAGCCCGGGAGAGTCCAGAGCACAAACTCACCGAGACATCAGTGGCTCCAGGGGGAAGCTCCACAGTGGGCAGGGTGGGGTGCCCCTCTTCTCCACGCCAGGAGCCAGGGTTGGGGGGTTGAGGCAGGGGGCTCCTGGGCAGGGGACCTTGCTGCCCAGCATCCCTGGCCAGGAGCAGGGAGCCCCGACGGCTTTCGTGGTCTCCATGAAAGACTCCATCATCTGCGACCCCATCAGGGAATGAGACGTCTGGACCAGGGACTCGGAAGTTGAATGCACTACCATGGCTGGCCCGGCGTCTCCCCGAATTAAGGCCTAGGAAAGACTGGGCATTGCCCCAAATGAGTGGGAAAGGAGCGGGATGGAAGCTTGTTCCCCAGCAAATACAGAGAACGCTGCACCCACTTCCACTACCTGTCCTCATTCTCATGACGTTCCAGCAGCGAATCAAATGCATAGAGTTAAAGTGTATTCTAGGTGGACACAGGGAGGTAAGAGAAGAGAGGGATATTCTAGACAGACTTGGGGGACCATGAAGACAGGGGAGACGACAGGGCCCCCAAGATTAGCGTATTGGTCATCAGGACCAAGAACACATGAGAGGACACACTGGTCATAGGATGCGTCAGCTGCCTGCCAGCCTTTGGCCACAGGACTAGACAACGTTGTTGTAAATTCTCCACCTGCAAAATTGTGACCTAAGGAGACTTTACTGTGTACGCCAGGACTGGACCATACCTGCAGGGTGGTTGTTGAATGAACAAGTGCGCTTTATTGCCTGAAAATTAGGTTGTCCAATTCATTAGCTTCAGGCTACATGAGCTGAGAGTTTGTGGAGCAGAGGAGACAAGAGCTTTAGAGTGTAAGGGGTCTGCAGGATCCCAGGAGACAAGCTTTGAGAAGTCAACAATGGGGAGATTGAAGAAAGAGCTACAGCCTAATTTCCTGGAAGAAGAATGCCACTCTTCCGAATCAATAAACATTTCCCATCACAATCTTCCACCTAGAGAGCTGTGTGGCCTGCAGATTCCAGGGGAAAGGAGCTGATTCACAGGCTCCCAGCTCCCGGAAGGGACGGGAGTGGGCTCGGCGGGCTCTCGTGACCGCTGCGGGAACCTGACCATAGCACACCACCAGTCCTGTCCCCAGGCCGTAAATAGCATTTCTAACGTGGAAACACTGACTCCCCACCAAGCTGCTCAGACTGTGTGCTCCCTCCCTTCCTGAATTTCACTTTTATTTCTTTTATTTACTAAACTAAAATGAAGTGAGGTATCTTATCAGAACCCTCCTCGCTCCTTCCCTTATTCCCTAGAACTGAAGTTTCTTTTCTTGATGGTTTGAAACCCAATCCTAACTAGCAACCATCATTGCAAACCTAGCACTATAAACACAGCATTCTTGGCCTAAAATACATGCCCAAGGATCACAGAACCCATAAAAATGCACGAACCCTTTCCACTTTTGAAGGAAAGGAGCAGAAGTGGCAAATGCGTATGAAAGATGGGAACTGTTGTTTGTACTTAGGCACCAAGCACACCAGTGAGAGAACTGAGAAGCACATTCCGGTTCTGCATTTGACAGCACGTGCCTGCTTGGCCGCCGTTTTATTAGCATGAATCTATTTGACAAATGGTGGGCAATGACCTCAAGGCCAAGCAGTGGAGTTGCCTTAAAAGCCGTCATCTGAGCAGCCGGCCGGTCTCCTGGGGGTTCCTGGAAACCCCTGCTGTGTCTCTGCAGTGTTCCCCCCAACTCTATCTTGCGCTGCCTGTCAGAAGGTGGCTTTATAGAAAAACCGCCTCAGGTCTGTTTACTGGGTGGGCACCCCCGGGAAAGCGGGGAGCAAGAGAGGACGCAGCCAGCCGGTCAGCATTGCGGTGCTCAGATGCTGTCTCCCTGTCTTTGCATGTACAGATTCTTTGTTTTCCGCCTGGAAAATGTCCCTCTCACCACTGTCCACAGTACTCCCCACTTTCCATCTCAGGGTTTCCCTCCTCTAGGAAGCCTGCCTTGATACACTCCCATTGCCTTAGGAACGAATTCTCCTCACCAGTTGTAGAACACTATGTTACGGTGTTTAACGCGTGACTTGTTTTTATGACTGCCTCCCCCACACAGATAAAAGCCCTTGGGGAAGCGGTCAAGTTTTTGTCCTCTTTATATGTCAAGCACCTACTCATGCTGAATGAACAGTTTTTTTTTCCCTGTGCAGGTAAGTCTCACTGGAGAGGTAAGCAGAGAAACCAGACAACGTCTGGACATCGGATGCGGACTGAGTGGGGGAGTTAAGGCCCTCTTCTGCGTGTCACTGCCGTTGCTGTGGTGGCCGGGGTCCAGCTGTTCTGTGACTATCAGAGGCCTAGTCGGTTCCCTGTGGAGCATCTCTGGGCCGTACCCTGTGCACGTCATGTGCTGTTATGGAGAGACAGAGTGAGGAGGGCAGGGCACGCGTGCAGGGGAGTCCTCCCGTGCGGGCGTGCCCCCGAGGCCGGAGTGCACGTCTGCGTATTTGTGCATGTAGGAGCACACAGAAAGCCAGGGCCTGGAAAGATTTCAGTGTGGAGAACTTCCTTTGCCGAGCACCGGAAGCTGGGGAACAGCCCTGTCTGCCCTCCCGGATGGTCGGGCGGGGACTGCCCCTCGTCCGAGGAACCCTGTCTCCCGGACCTGTGGAAAGGGGGATTTGGTGTGCACAGGAGTTTCACGGGCTGGGAGGTGGTGGGAGGACATTCAGCCAGGGAATCTCAGAGCGAGAGGTGGGAAGTTGTTAAGGCGAGGGGTTGAAGTCAGCCCCAGTTGGATAGTGTCACGTAGACGGGCACTGGGATCTTCCTGCTAAGAGCAGGTGACCGGTGGAACTGCAGGCCCAGAGGAATGAGGTCAGGAAGCTTGTGGTGTCTCCAGGACTAAGAGGGAGAAGCCCCAGCCCCAGCTCCACCCCTGCCCATCAGCACGTCCCAGGGGGTGGGCGCAGGAGCAGCAAGAACAGCGTGGGTTCCCACCTCCCCGCCAAACTGAGCTCTTCCTCCTGTGCTCTGCCTGAGAATCACCACCCACCCAAGGGCCTCGGCTTGAAACTGGCGTCATTTTGGATTCATCTTTCCTTTCTCTACATTCCACGATCCCAATCTTGTTGGTCCCTTCCACCCTAGAAAGGCCCTTATAATTGACGCCTCCTACCCCCAACTCCAGTGCCCCCGTTCCAGTTTAGGCCACCATCAGGGTGGTGGCCTGAAGGACCAAAACATCCTTCTGATCTCCATGCCTCCAGCTCTCTCCTCCTGCCAACTCCCCACTGCACCCACCAGTCCACAGCAATGGCAAAGGGGGTGAGCTTCAGACCACACTCCCGCGCCCCTTACCATCCTGCGCTGGTTGTACATCTCCAATTGGAGCGACTTGTTGTCCTCGGTGGAGCCTTCTGACGCTCTCGACTTCATTCTGTGCCTTCTCTCACTGGCATTTTTGGAGGCTAACGGGGACCCATTGCGGGAGGGCAGAGAGGTGGTGTCAATCCCCAGCACCGCCAGCACCTGGGGAAAGAGAACAGCGGCTGCAGCCGGAAGCCCACGCGGTTGGGCAGAGCATGAATCTGTCTTCCAGAACCAGTGCATCAGGGGCGGGGGGAGCAGTGACACAGGAAGTTAAGGGATAGCGCCTGAGCGGTGCTGGGGTGAGGACACGGCCGGAACAGTGCTGCGGTTTGTGTCTAGATGCCCCCAAAGCCTCATGCAGTGTGTGTGGGGGCGAGCTTTTCAGAGGCGGCTGAATCTAGAGTTTGTGATTGATTCATGGGCCAGTGCTGGGGTTATGGGTGTGAGCGCTACACCCACCCTGGGGCAGGGAGCCAGCACACAGTATAAGGGAGAAAAAGAGGCTTGTGCTCACTCTCTCTCCCTGCTTTTTACTCTTGTAGCTTTTGCTGTCTTTTGCCGCCATGAACAGTTGCCCCTCTGCCACACCCTGCTGCTTTGGAGCCAGCTGAGCATGGACTGAATCCTCTACAAACTGTGAGCTCAATAAACCTTTCCTCCTTTAACTTTGGGTGTTGGGTATTTTGTCTCAGCAATGAGAAGAGTAAGTAAGACAGTGACCTCTGGGTGTCCTTCTTCACCTGTCCTAAACTCCTGGGATCCCACCAAGTCCCATTACAGAGTCGGTGCACCCCTTCTCAGCAACAAGGCTCACACCTGCAGCTCAGTGGAGAAAGTTCCTTTGCTGCCTGCCCCTAAGGCAGATGTGGAGTACAAAGCACTGGTCCTCTTGCTGAGCTCAGGGTGGAGCAGATGCAAGCTCCAGCACTGCCCAGGGATCAGCTGAGACCATGACACTGTTTAGTTCCACTCCCAGCTTCCTTCACTGCCCTTCTCCCGGAAGACTCTCTGAAAAAATCACCTGTACAGGAATCCTCCCTCAGGTCCCCTCTTTAAGAGAAACCTGACCCAAGAGAGTCCCTGGGGTGAGACGCATTTTCCCTAGCTCCCTAGAACAGCAGCCTTAACCTAAGTGAAGCCAGTCGCCCAGTCAATCTTCTCCAGACTTCTGTTCAGAAGTGAGCACTTGGCAATCGGTTTCCCAAAGCTTTTGTCCCTCACAAACCTCTTGTTCCTTCTGGAGAATCTCGTGGGCCTCTTGGTACTTCTTCTCCTTTGCTTCAATTTCAGCAATGGTGGCCTGGTTCTGCTCCTCATAGGCCATGGTGACCACAGCCAAGATCAAGTTGACCAGGTAGAAAGATCCCAGGAAGATGACAATCACGAAAAACACCATATACATTTTCCCAGAAGCCCTGAGCGTCTGCAGAGTCAAGGGAGACAGAGAGACTTATACTCATAGCACATGGGCCCCCGGGGGTGAAGCCAGGATCCTCCAGGAAAAGCACACCCAAGCATCTGAGCGCCAGCCTCCGGCCAGGTCGGGGTGGGGACAGGTAGACCAATACCTGCTGGTACAGGCGTTCCCAGGAATCCTGCGTCATGAGGCGGAACAGGGAGAGGAAAGCCCAATCAAAGGAATCAAAGCTGGTGAAGCCAAAATCTGGGTTGTCACAAGTTTTGAGGCAGATATAACCATCAGGGCACAGGCTGTGGCGAGAACGGAGAAGGCCATGATTGTGCGGACCCTGCTTTTCCTGGGTCCCCTGCTTGGGGTTACAGGAAGACCACAGGGTTAGAAGTCAGCTGTCAGAGTTCAAGGTTTGGTTTTCCTCTTATTAGCTAACTGACCTTGGGTGCTTAGTCTTTGTAGGACTGGGTTTCTTTTATCCATAAAATGAGGATGATAACACTTTACTGCAGAATTTCACATCCAGGGAGGAGCCAGATAACGGCCCAAACGTGATCCTGTGAGCTGCCAAGCTCTTTGCCAGCTCACACCAGGAAAAGGAGTCAACAACAACAATGAGGACCTAAACCGCTGGTATCATCTGTGGCGCTGTCTATTAAAGAAGTACCTATTTAGTCAAATTCACCGGTTATACATGTGGCAGTGAAAATAGCCATGTCCCTCTCCCTCCCCTGAGTGCTTTATTATACTTTAATCATCTTCATGGTCCTTCTTTACAGATAAGAGAGCCGGGATTCAGACAGAAGTCAGTTGTTGAGCCATATGGGCGCCAGCATGTTCGTTACGAAGGGGAAACGCACCCGTCCAGTGACTGCCTCTCTCCCAGACTATTTAACGAAGGGAGCCAGGAAAGACAGCGGGCCCTGGTGGACTCCTCACTCGCTCTCATAATAAGCGGGTAGGGCGATGTCACAACAAAATGCTGGCTCAGGGTGCGTACATGGCCTGGTCAGGGAAACACGAAGCCTCGAGTGAAGCTGGGGATTCCCTTACTGCCGGAGACACCCCCGACCCCAGCCTCTGGGCCTCTCCCAGACCTGTTACGGTAGCACACGAACACACAGCTTTGGGACTGTAGGCTGGGGAGAGCACGGATGAATAGTGACCATCAATTCCAATTCTACGTCCACCTTGACTGGTCACCTGCAAGCTGTCTTACTCTGCAGACCCACACTCAATGGTAGTATCTTTGTATGCTCC
Source organism: Dasyprocta punctata (assembly GCA_004363535.1). Lineage (NCBI taxonomy): Eukaryota > Metazoa > Chordata > Mammalia > Rodentia > Dasyproctidae > Dasyprocta > Dasyprocta punctata. The sequence continues at coordinate 13,330 of RJWM01018045.1, read as the reverse complement.
CCCAACGAGCAGGTCGACCCATTCTCCGTAGGTTTCCTAGCTAACTTGGAATGCAACCTCAGTTCTGCATTTGCCGTGAAACCCCACCTCAGCCATCACATGCAACTAACCGCTCGGTGTGTCAGCAGTCAGAGCTCCACGGACTAAATGAGACCGTGGTGCCCTCAACACAGCACACAGTACACAGAAAGCACAAAGTAAAATTCCTGCAATTCCCAGCCTTGGCAGCTACTGAGAGGAGGTGCTGGAACGACCTACAAGGGCCGGTCCGTGCTGGTGAGTGTTTAAATGAAAAAAGACGGTCAGAGACACATTGCCATTAACCTTCCTCAAAATATCCTCCCTCACTTCAAAACACACTTTCATGAGTGTCCACAAGGTGTGATAAAACATACAGTGAGTGCTACTGCCGAGTGGTGCCATCCGAAGGAAAGGCAGGCTGGTGAGATGCACTGGAGCATGTTCTCTTCCACCTTGTTCACTGGATCTGGTGCTGCATGATTTCTGGCTCTTCCCCAAAATCAAAATGATCATGAAAGGTGAATGCTTGAGCCAATTCAGGACACGGAGGCAGCCACAATCACACATCGGAAGACACTCACAGAAGAGAACTTCCAGAACTGCTTCACAAAGCGGCCAGAAAGACATGTGCTGGAAGCAAGTGGGTACACTCTGAGGGTATTAATGGCAATGTGTCTTTTACTATAACATTTATTTATTTATGTATTTATTTATGTCTTTTTGAGACAGGGTTTTGTTATGCAGTTCAGGCTGGCCTTGAACTAATGCACTGTGTAGCCCAGGCTGATCTTGAACTTGCAGCAATCCTCCTGCCTCAGCCTCCTGAGTGCTAGGATTATAGGCATGCACCATCACGCCTGGCTATAACAGATGTTTTAAACACTTACACATCCACAGTATTTTTCCCATCTCACCTCGTATGTGACAGCACGCCGAGAATCATCTGGTGTGTTCCAGTACCCGTTCTGCACCCGGGAACCTAGGCTTTCCTTCCACAGTGCCGCTGGTGCACTGTGCCTCGGCTCGGGGTTCTCGGCACAAGCCTGGGTTTGGCATTCACAGCGGGCCCCCCAGGGCTGGGCTCACTCTGACAAGATTGGGCTCACTCAGGGTGGGAGGGCATAGACAACAGGGCTCATTCTGCTGCTGCCCTGAGCTGACCTTTCCCTGCTTGCCCAGCCTGGTGCCACGACCTGCCTCTCTGGGAGACAGGCGGGGACACCACAAGGGTCCCTGGTTTAAATTTACATCAGAAGAAGCGAACACTGACATCAGAACAACCTTCTCCTTGAGCGATGCCCAGCGCATTTGTGAAGAAAGTAGCCAAGAAGCTTGCTCAATCCTGCCCGCCTCCTGTCTGTGCTACTCCTCAACTCTCCCCGAGCTGACTTTCCTAGCGAGCTGGTCAAGGTTGAGCCTCACGCAGGTCCCACCCAGCCTGACCTGGGCGACGTGGGGCTGAACCTTCTCTGCCGATGCCTCCTCCACGGGCAAAGCAGCAGGCGGAGCTGAGGGGGCCTCACTTCTGTTCTGCCACCTGTTAGAGCCTCCATCCAAGCATCTCTCGTTCCCCCAGTTGGAGGATCCTATCTGCCCTTGAGTGCTGACCTTGACCCTGTTCCAGAAGCTGTCCCTGACCTATACTCCACACCATTCCCTCACGGGGTGACCCTGCCTGAGGAGTACCCGGCACAGCACCTGTTCTCCGCAGGGCAGCATCTTTATGCATAGGTACCAGAGAGAAAAAGACTGGCAGCTTGCAGACTGCATTTAATCTGCAAAAATATTGTGTTTGGTCCATACCACGTGTAGACATTTTGGGGAACTGGTGGCCAAGTTTACACTGCGAGAATTCACATCAAAAGTCACAATTTCTGGTCTTTCTTTTAAAGTTGGAAGAGCTGGAAGCGGTGGCCGGCTTCCACATGGCAACCAGAAGCTGCACCGAGCAGGGCTGCCCCCGAGAGGGGCTTGAACCCTCGGTTGCCATGGTTCCCCCCGCCGGCTCCGCTCACTTGTTGTTGTGTGCCTGACCTCTGTAAGAATTTGAAATTGCAGTGTTCTGCCCTTTTTTCTTCCTCTCTTATGTAATGAAACCCATGGGATGGAGTTAGCTGTGATGATTAACACAGCATTTGACACAGTCCTATTTAACACACATGCAGCAGATAATCTGCAAAAGTGCCCACCACCCCTCCCTTCCGGCACCTGCGCGTCCCTTCGCAGTGCGACCCTGCGGCTCCTCCCACAGAAGGGCGAGCGCGTCTCCCGGCCCTCGGCATCTGGGCCGGCTCGTGCCTTGCTTTGCAGCGGAATCGAAAAGCATGATGCTGTGCATGCTTTAAGCCGAGACGTCAAGAGGATGTTCACACTTTCACGGTTTCTCTTGGAACCCTGTCTCTGCAAGAAGATAGGCTGGCGCCAGACCGCAGGGCAGGGGGAAGCGGGGAGGAGACGGACGCCCCAGCCCTGCCACCTCAGGCTCCCCTGTGAACTCTCCGCAGAGGCAGGAGTAAGCCGGTCAGTGCCAGCCAGTGACCAGCTGATCCCAGCCCAAAGTGCTGAGCAAAGAGTCATGGTTAAGCGCCAAAATGGTCAACTCGTTTAAATCGTTGCTGTTCTACGGGCCTTGGTGACCTCCGGATTTGTCACAAGACAAAAGCGACCTCACACTCCCTCCCTGTGAGTCCTAGGATGACTAAGGCCCTGCTTATTCAGTCATACAACTTTCTCAGCACCGGTAACCAAGGCCCTGCTGCGGGGGAGATGGAGAAAGGGCCGCGGGTCGGCCGGGGTACTCACCCAGCACCGGTTCCATTGCCGCACAGCAAGGGGTCCGGCGTGCCGGGCTTGATAGCATAGGGATCTGCCAGAGAAGGGGGAAACAAAGCCTCACAGACGGCTCCCGCCTTCCAGCCAGGCCCCGCGCGGTCTTCTGCCCGAGCGAGGGGAGCTCCCTGGGCTGCGGGCACCCAGCGGGTGCTGGGGGGGAGCGCCTGGAGCCGCGTCTGAGAAGAGCTGGGCGGCAGCTGGCTCTACACTTCCCACAGCAGAGCCAGAGGGACTCGCTTCTGAGTCTGAAAGCCCACTTCCTCACAAACACGGTACTGGGGAAACAAGGAGTGGGGGACTCAAAGATAAAACACAGCTCAAAAAGAGCGGATTTCAGCAGGAATGAGGAACGCAAATAAATGTCTACCTGGGTGTGGGGGCACAACCTGTAATCCCAGCTACTCCGGAGGCTGAGGCAGGAGGATTGTAACTTTGAGGCTACTAATGCATGGGCAAGTTAGTGAAACTTCATCTCAAAATAAAATTTAAAATGGGGCTAGGGGTGTAGCTCAGTAGTAGAGCACTTGCCTTAGCATGCCAGAGGGCCTGGGTTCTACCCAAGTACCAAAGACAAAAAACCAAACTGAACCAAACCAAACCAAACCAAACCAAACCAAGCCAAACCAAAATGAAACAAGCCAAAAAAAAAAAAAAAAAAAAAAAAAATCCAAAACGACAAAAAGATGTGCAGAACTCTGGACCCCTTTCCCCTTTGTCCGCATGGTCCGCAGGCCCAATCTAGACCTCGGTCCCTGAGGCAGAGCTCTCACTCACAGGAACAGTTGGCGGCCTGCTGCGGAGTCGTGTCATTGCGAACGCACTTGTTCTTGAGGTTGCCCTTGAAGAGCTGCAGGCCCACCAGGGCAAAGACGCTCAGGCAGAAGACGGTGAGGACGGTCACGTCGGCCAGCTTCCTCACCGAGTGGATCAGGGCCCCCACGATGACCTTCAGCCCTTGGGAAGATGGCAGACACTGCACACACGCAAGCCCTTGCCCCGCCTCCTCTCTACACACAGGTGGAAACATTTACCAACCCTGGAAATTTTGCAGTTGCCCTGAGGAGCACACAGGCCTGGTTGTCCTTGGAAAGATAACCAGCGACTGAGATCCAGGGAATGTATTTCTTGTCATTTCAAAGCTAATGTGTTCCCGGCACACCAATTCGATTAGAGAAATTATGGAGCACCTACCCCGCTCCACGCCCTGTCCCAGACGTGAGGTCACTTAGTGCACACCAGTATTTTGCATCTATCTTTCTGAACTCGCTTCAGTTCTGGGACGCAGGTCAAGACTGGGAGCATAGAGGCCTCACTCCATGTGTGGGAGGGGAGGGAGGACAAGGCCAGGCTTGCAACTGCCAGGGATTTGTAAATATCTCACACCTGTGCACTGACAAAGATTAAAAAAGAGACACAAAGACACCAAGGGGAGAACCGAGCAATAGAGGGAGACTGACGTAGGTTAGGGCATGGCAGAGCTGGCTGAGGAAGCAGGTGTGACTTGTTAATTCCAAAAATCCCAGAACATGTGCACAGATCAGTTCCCGAAGCCCTGGGCTTGGACGTCTAGCGAGAACTGCCTAGGGTGACCAAGACTTCAGTCTGGGGTGTGGGCTGCTGGCACTGCCTCCAGGACCCATATGGAGAAGTGCTTGCAGGGTTCCTCAGGATTTGGACAGGACAAAAGGACACAGATGCCAGGAAGAGCTTGCTGTGGTGGCTCTCCTCACAATAACCTGCCCCACTTCCTCCAGTGTGGTCTTTATCTTGCCTTTTCCCCTTTTCCTCTGCTCAAGCTTGTGCTACAGAGCTGCTTTTTCTCTCTTGCTCCTCATTTTCACTTTTTCAAATAAACTTTGCCGCTGCTTCTTGCTCATTTTGTTCAGTTCTTTGTTTGAGACGAGAAGAACCTGGAATCTAACTCCAGAAGGAGAAGTGAGCAACCCAGAACCTGGTCATGTTCAGCTGGTGAACCACTTTTAGGAGGAGCTACCTGATAACAAGACCAGGAGGAACAGAGTCAAGGAGGGAGAAAAATCTGAGAGACTCTGTCATTTTGGTGGATAAATAATCCACCCAGAACTAGGCCCAGGTATGCTGCCAATGGAAGCTCAGAGCAGGAAGTTGGAAGAGGCCAGAGTGACTTTTCGAGGAGCTGACAGCTCTGCAGAGCCCTGGGGGATGCGCATGAAGAAGGCAAAGGAGAAGGCTGTTCAGAAGAACACAGCCTAGAATGGGCGGTGGGCCAGGGTCTGGCGTGTGGGTGGGAATAGCAGATTCTGGAACTTGATGCAAGCTGCGTGGAGCGAGGCAGAGGGAAGGGGACTCCGCAGGAGACTGGACAGGCCGGGCTGGAAACGAGAGTCAGGCTCTTCCTGGCTAGGAGAGGTCAAGAGATACCGACTTTGTCTAGCGGAATTTGACGAAGAGTTTTCAGTCTTTTCCTACAGATCTAGACATGGCCTTGCAGAGTGGGAGAAAGGGACTCCCTACTCCGGAAGAGCATTTCTTTGTTTCTCTTCTGTGGTGTTGGGGATCAAACAGAGGGCATCACACTTGCCAGGCAAGCACTGTCCCACTGGGCTGTCCCCTCAGCCCTGGCACTAGTGCTTTTATTTATTTATTTAGGTAATGACTGAATAATCAGATACTGTCTGAGTGTCACGCCTCTTTTATAATCATCACAGTGACAGTCAGGTAGGTGTTTTATCTAAGGGACAGGGGAGGGATTCTCGGGCGAGGGGGCAGCTTTCTCTCTCTAGGCCCCTTTACCTTGTCCCTGGCTTTACCCCGTCAGCCTAGCCGTGCGTAAGCAGTCACTGGGCTGCTGGTGACAGGAGATTTCAGAGTCAGGGAGATAAGCTTTCGTGGACCACTTTTGTTTCTGAACTCTTTGTCAGTGCCTGATTTTTTTTTTGTCCTCTGCAGGTCCAATGACAGAACCGGGACTTGAGCTCTTGGGGCTATGGAAATGGTAAAGATGTCAGAATTAAGAATGCTTTATCTCTTCCTCCTTACCTTAAATTAAAACTTTTAGCTTAAGGTATAAGTGAGAGTCCCACTGGGGCCTCAGCCTCACAGCAAGAACAGGAAATGACACCTTGACCTTCTCGTCATTTACTGATGGTGAGGTACGGGGTACACGGACAGAGCGTTGGCCCGGGACCCAGTTTCTAGGCTGTGCTTTGCCTTTCATGAGCGATGAGGACCCAGTCCTGCATTTTCTACCCTCAGGGCCTTGGTTTCTTTGTCTGTTGAACAGGGACAATAATCCAAGCCCTCAAACCTGGCAGGGCTTTTGTGATGATCCAAGGAGGGCATCAGGTGTGAAAGTGAGCATTTGCTCTGTGAATAAATGTATTGGTTAAGACTGCTCACCTGGAATCACAGAAACTGTTTTTAAAGCTCTGAGAACGCGGAATGTCCTCAAGCCTGAGAATCCTTTCAGGTCTGTTGCCGTGCCCACGTACCTGCAGGACCAGAGGTCAGTCAGTATTGCTGCACGGAGAGGACCCCAGGGGTGCACGCAGCAGTTGTGTGTACAGCATGGTCTGGGGTACATGAACCCAGGAAGGCCCAGAGCAAGCACCGAGGACTTCGTGGGGCCACCAGATCCACAGACTGACACGGGTGCTGATGCAATCATGCATCTTCTTCCAAACAGGAGCATCGCAGGAAACGCACTGCGATCCTGGGGCTCTGACGTGCGGGCTGAATGTTGAAACGTGCAGCGCTGGGCGGCCCGTCTCAGGCGGTTTCCTCGGGGAGCTGCCTCCACACGGGAAAGCACGGTGCTGAGCCCCGTGGGCAGTTACCAGCTCAGAGCTGAGGTCTTGGGCTTGTCCCCGTGGGGATGGCACTAAGCCTGAAGAGTGATATCCAAAATAACGTTCCATGGCAAGAAAACCCCAGCCCATGAGGCTCCAGACGAGGGACCAACACAGGGAAGCATGACCAGGGAGGGCCCTGGATACTCCCCCATGCCCACGGCGACAAGCGAATCAACATGGGAAATACTCACGCTAGGGTAATGACACTGAAGTCCAGCCAGTTCCAGGGGTCTCGCAGGTAGGTGAACTCATTCAGGCAAAACCCTCTTGCCAGTATCTTTATCAAAGCCTCGAAAGTGTAAATGATGGTGAAGACGTACCTGGAGAGGAGGACAGAAAGCCATTAGCCATGCCACGGAGGGAGCCAGGTGCCCCTGCTGCCTCCAGGAGGGAAGGAGGGCTCGGGTGGTTGTTCATGGGTCACACAGAAAGGGCATCCCCCAGGCGGCAAAAGGAGGAAGCGTAGGTGAGGAGACAAGATGCGGACGGTGGGACACGCGCGTCCTGCACCTGGCGGGAGCTGGGGTGACGTAAGGCTGAGACAGCAGAAGCCTCTGAGGGCAGGCAGCGGGCAGCGCAGATGAGGGGCCAGGGTCCCCCCGTTCCGGGAGGCTCCCAGAGGCTTCCTGTCCTGGGGAGCCCGAGACTCCCTTACCAACTGTCGGCGGAAGACATGGAAGAGGATGGGGCTCTGCTGTGTGCCCCTCTCCAGACGTCTCTACTTCCAGCCACACAGGGAAGGAGATGAGTGTGTGTGTGTGTGTGTGTGTGTGTGTCCGCGAGCGCGCGCCCAGCTCTTCTTTTTCCCATTGTAGGAAGCCATGTGAATGGTAAAATTTAAAAAAAAAACGTATCTTATTAGAGACAGGGAGGTGCTAGAAGAAAGAGGTAAAAAAAAGCTGAAGGCCGTTTCTTCTGGGAAAATGGGATTGAGGGTAAGGGGACAGAGCCGTAAGCTGCTTGCTGGTTCTTGTTAGAATCCTGGTAGAGCTGTGTGATCTTTTAAACCATGAACACCTATATTTTAAAGTATAAAGTGAGTAACGGTAATGTTTTCTCATGTCTGCCAGAGGAAAAACAGTGTTGAAAATTGTTCCTGAGCGAATCTATATCTGGCTGCATAACTGCCTGAGCTGTCAGCGTTAACCAAGTCTTGCTGGTCCCACCCCCATCTTTATGTTTTCTAAATTAGAAAATCTTAACTCAGAATTATAGGTTGTTGGGAAGCTTTGACGGATATTTCCGGCTTTTCAGATCAAACACAGACCCAGAGATTATGGAGAGAGCTCTCTGTCAAGGCTCTTTCAGTGTCCCCCGAGGACGAGGGCCTGGCTGGGCGCAGCTGAGGGCCGGCAGGCCGAGTGTCCCAGCTCAGGAGACGGCGGTGAGTGGAGAGGCCTCCCCTCCTCGGACAGGATTTTTAATATACTCATGTCTCTCCCAAAGCTTTCTTCCTGCTGACTGGAGAACATCACTGGGCTTTGGAAAGAAGTCAAACTTAGTCACTGAGCCGTTTGCACCACTCCTGCAATCCTGATGTTTTATCATTAGAAGTCCTGATATTTAGGCCCCACAGTCAAAGAGTCATCCTATTCCAAATCGTGAACGGGTCAGTGGGCTAAACCTCTGATATTCACGGGAATGGCCGTTTGCAACGGTCTCATCCCTCGGTTTCTAATCACCAGGTAAGTCCGTTCTGTTTGCCCGCCAGTCATTCTGGGTCATTCCTCTCCGTCCGGCAGGCTGGGGGCGCGCACACGCCCGGCCGCGATCGGCACGGAGCCACGGTCTGCAGGGTGTCCCTTCCCGGCGGGTCAGGATCCCGAGGCGCAGGACGCACAGGCTGCTGGCCTCGCCAAGCCCGCGCTGGCCTCGGGAAGCGGGATCTGCGGTTCGGACAGCGCTGTCTGTGCTTGCTGATCCCGCGGCTGGGACTTCCTTCACGCCGATTCAAGGTGCCTGTGTTTTAAAATTTTGGTAAAACATGCGTAACAAAATTTACCACCTTAACTATTGTAAAGTATACAATTCAGGGACAGAAGTGCATTTGCAGTGTAGAACCAGCCCCAGTCTACCTCCCGAGCCTTTTCAGCCTCTGAGACAGATTAAACCTGTTAGACAACAGCTTCCCATGCCCTGCTCCTGGAAACTTTTATTGTACTTCTGTGTCTCCTCAGTACCTTATATAAGTGGAATCATACAGTTACTCGCTTATGTTTGGCTTATTTTACATGGCATGTTTTCTCAAGATTCATTTATATTGTGACATATATCAGAATCTCACTCACTTTCCAGGCTGAACAAAATGTTCCATTGTTCATGTATACTACAATTTTTTACCCATTCTTCTGTCAATAGACACAAGTCATTTCTGGTTTTTGACCATTGTGAACAGTATTGCTGTAGACATGGGTGTATAAATTAGCTTACCTTTTTGTTTGCTTAAAATTAATCTTTAAGAAAGATCTCTCAATATTGCTTCATAAGGAGGAAAAAAAGTAATTGAGCATATCTCTCTCACATATATAATGAACATATACTGAAACTGATTCATTCATTGTTCTATTTAACAATAAAGTAAAATCTCTTTGTTCATGGTATATAACAGTCATTGATTTTAAATGCCAAACACATTATAAGGAATACAAAATTTATTTAGTCTGATAAAGAAATTCTACCAATTGTTTTTCTTGCTTTTTTTCAAAAACAATATTTGTAATTGGTTTTGAAGCTGGTTCCACAATTCAGTGAGAGTACAGTTTTGATATGAGGATGAATGATGACTCTTCTAATTTTGGTGTCTTCTCAAGTGTTAGCATCAAATTTCACAATTTTGCATGGGAAAGCTTTATTTTGTACTTCTACTAGAGATGGTCAGTTGGTTTAAAAGTGAGGTTGATAGGCTTTATTGAAACATGATATAGAAGTTTTGGTAGCTTTATATCATTTGACAAAAATGCTAAGGTCTGACAAAATTCAATGATCGTTATTGTCAGGAGTTCTATTTCCTTATATATTTATAATCTTCCTTTATAAGATTATCTACATTCATTCTGCATTTGTCCTATAATAGACAGACTCTTGCTTTATGTTTATGATGGAGGCCATTCATTACTTACGTTGGTGACCTTATTTCATGTTGTAGGATTTACATTTGTATTTTTGTCACTATTGTTGTACTTCAGCAAACCACTTTTGAAACGATGATTCATTTTTGTAAACTATGGTGTTATGCAAATCAATGATAACAATGGCAAATACAAATTTAACAAGTGTAAAAAGTTGTCTGATGAATAAATACCATAGGCAAGATAAGCTGTTTATCATTAACTCTATGTTAACCAGTGCAAACTGAATCAGTCCTTGAAGCACACACCCTGCTTTTAAGAGCATAAAAAGTAAAAAATCATGTGGAAATTATGATTAATCTTATGCTTCAGGTTTAACATTATTGTATTTTTAAAAATCTGTTATAATAGACAATGAGAGAGTTCTAGTGACCAATATAGGTCCTTAGATCATTTGTTGAGAAACATCATAGGAGATAAAAAAAGCTGAATTGCTCTGCAAGAATAAGTGAGAATTTATACAAAACTAACAACGCAGTGAGGCAGAGTTGGAGTGACCCAGAAGGAGTTTATGGATCAGCAACGGCACCAATTACCAAAACAGGTCTAACGACACACATGAAGGATCACCTGGACCATGAAAAATAGAGTAGCAAATCCACCCTGTATATCCTACTCTATGAACAGAGGAAAGACCATGTGCTAGTGGGCCGGGGGTAGAGCTCAGCACACAAGCACCTGCCTGGCAAGTGCAAGGTCCTGAGTTTGATTCCTGGTACAGAAAAAAAAAGATTATGTGATAATCTTAAAAAATATAGAAGTGGTGATAAAATTGATTAAGAAAACCCCATATGTAATGAAAATCTTAGCACACCAGAAATGGGAAGAAATGACAAGGAGTGATTAGGAGAATCACATAGACATCGTGACAATAATGAGAAACTAGAACCATACCCTGTAAAATCAGGAGGAAAAGAAACAGGCTCACTATTACAACTCTAATCGAGCACTGTGCTGAAGGCTTGGGGCCAATTCAGCCAGACAGGAAAATTAAACAAATGAGATAAGATTCATAAATGGAGTCGCAAATTTATCACTACTTGCAGATGACATAATGGCCAAATGGAAAATCCAAGAGAATCTATAGAGAAATATAACCTGCTGTTATAGCTACTTTTCTCATTGTTGGGGCAAAATACCTGACACTCAAAGTTAAAGGAGGAAAGGTTTATTTAGCTCACAGTTTGTAGAGGTTTCAGTCCATAATCAGCTGGCTCCAAGGCAGAGTGGCATGGCAGGCAGGCACCACAGAGGAGAAACAGTTCATGGTGGGCAGAAGGCAGCAAAGCAAGTGAGGGTTGACCAGAGCGCTTTCTGTCCCTTACATCTTATCCAGGTTACTCAGGGTGGATAGCACTCACACCCTTAATCCTGGGGCCCTTGGTCCTAGCACTGCCTCATGAATCAGCATCACATGCTCCAGATCCAGCCACCTCTGACAAAAAGCCATCAAACCTGTTAAGGAGTTCAGCCTGGTTTCTGGATGCAAAATAATACATAAGTATTAATATAGGGAAATTAATAACATTACCAAAGTTTAGAAATAGCAAGAAATATTCAAATGAGTAACAAGATCATAATGGACCTAGGAACAAAACAGTATAAATTGTTCCGGAGGAATATAAAGGAAGCCTTGTGTAGATTAAGAGACATCCCAAGGCTGTTGTGTGTGCAGGATTCCCATCACAAAGCGGATGATTCTTCCAGGGGTGACAGATAAGCTCAGCATACTTCCAATCAAAGTCTCCACAGAATTGTAAGAAGAGAGCTTGCAAATATGGCCCTTAAATTGATATGGAAAGGTAAAGAAACAAGATGATTTTCAATACAAGTAATCAGGTGGAGGAGAACTAGCCAGTCAAGTCTTATTCTGAAGCGTTTAAGTCAATGTGGGGTGGAGTGGCCAAGGGAAACAGATTTGAGCAGAGGTGGGAATCTGGCTTTTTACTGCCTCTGTCACAGAAGCAGCTGTGGGAATCACTTGGCAAAGGACGATCTGTTTAAAATGAATTTGGGATAATCCACATAAAAAACTTTGGAAGCCTGTCTCATATACATGAGATGTGAATTCTAGAAGGATGAAATATGTAAATGTAGAAGGAAAAGTTATGATTTTTAGAAGAAAATACAGACTGTGAATGACTTTATGGAATATTATATAGCAGTGAAAACAAATTAGATCTATAATTGTACATTTAGGCATATATCCAAAAGGCAATATCGATTTTTAAAAAGCATCAATGAATTGTGCCTATCATATGATAGCCATCCTATATATTTTATTTTATTTTGATACTGGGGATCAAACTCATGACCTTGCACCTACCAGGCAGGCGCTTATGCCACTGAGCTAAATCCCCAGCCCCATCCTATGTATTTTTATTATGTTTTTCATCCTATATATTTTAAAAGACACAAAGCAATCCCCTATGCATGCAGTATTAGGAACTATGCCCCTGTGTGATGTAGGTTCAAGTCCTTTTCACAAGCTCTTTTATAGGTGAGAAAATATTTCTCTTTTCACTGTGGTTTTTCCTGTAACAAAACTGCTGTAATTTGTCAAAAAAATTTTCCGAATCTTGGTGTGGTCAGTGATGGGCATCCCAGGGTCATCAAAGAGCACATCCCATGATTGTCTGTGGGCCCAGGCACCAAGATAGACACTGCCAAAGTTTTTTGCTTCCCGCCCCCCTCCCTTCCATCTCCTGTGGTCTCTTCATGAGCTCAAGGAGGAATTCTGACATGGTATAGTGTGGGTATCATCCCACAAGCAGCCAGATAGGCAGGCAGGCAGGCAGGGAGCCACGCTCGTCAGTGTTTCGGGGAGGATAGTGGAAGGGAGGACAGAAAGATAACAGGTAGGAACCACTTTTGTGCAATTATCTCAAGAGCGTGGCGGTAGGATTAGCCTCTGATTACACACTGGCTACAATGTAACTTTTCCTAACATACACACAGAATGATCTTTAGAGCCCCAGTTCATCCCAAGGATATTTATTTTCTTCCTTTGGGTTCCCTGCGATACAGCAAACAACTAGTGGTTGTTATGTGTTTGCTTTTCAGAAATAAAAGCTAGTCTGATAATTTCCACGAGACCAAGAATGCTCAGCACCATCAGATTCTGGCCCATGCGTTCCAGGACTGGAACCAGACAGGAAGATGTTCATGGTTCCTATTTTTTCAAAGCGTGTTTATAAAGGAAATTATGTCCATAATTCAACTAATACAAAATCTGATAATGGATTCAGTAATTATTGGGAAGAGACACTGATACAATTTTGGAAGATAATTTGGCACTATGTCAAAAATTAAAATTGCATGTCCCTTATTCTGGCAGTCCCACTTCTGGGAATTCATCTCTCTCATTTACCCACACCATGGGCACAAAGATAGGCGCATAGGGCTGTTTGCTGAAGGATTCAGGCTGGTGGCAAAATAGGAAGATGATGGTCATTAGGATCAATGTGAATTTCTATCAATAGGATAGTAGTTAAGAAAATTTTGCTTCATTCATGCAAG
>RJWM01018044.1:0-41820 GCA_004363535.1 Dasyprocta punctata | reverse complement strand
AGGCCTCCGGGTCCCAGGGAGCTGTGCTGGGCACCGCGCGGGACGCGGACCCGACCCTGGTTCTGTCCGCAAGCTCGGCCCAACAGCTATGCCTGCAGGCAGGCCCGGGCAGGTCCCAGGCCTACAGTGCCGGGAGCAACCCTGCTGGGCGGCGCGGTCTGCACAGGAGCTGTGGGATGGCAGACGCTCGAGCGGAGCCACGCGGCTGAAGAATGGAGCTGCCGTGAGCTCTGCACTCTGGTGGGGGGGGGGGCCCAAGCTCTCCAGTACCCTGCAGCTATGTTGCTCAGTTCCCCGGTGAGCAGCTCTGGGTTCCTGGGCTGATTTGGGCTGGGCTGCGTACCTCTGTGTCCTGCGCGGCTGGCCGGCGTTTCCCTGAGCTCAATTTCTTTTTTAATTTCTTCTGTGACCCACTGGTTGTTCAGGAGACTGTTATTTAATTTACATATGTTTATGGAGCTTTTGCAGTTCCTTTTGTTACTAATTTCCAATTTTACTGCGCTATGGTCAGGTAATATGCATGGGATAATTTCAATTCCTTTGCATTTATTTAAGCATGTTCTATGGGCTAGTATATGATCTATTTTAGAGAATGTCCTGTGTACAGCTAAGAAGAATGTATATTCTGATTTCATCAGGTGGAAAACTCTATAAATGTCTACTAAGTCCATTTGTTCACAAATCTGGTTCTGTTCTGTTATTTGTTTGCTGACTTTTCATCTAGTTGATCTATCTCTTTGTGACAATGGAGTATGAAGGTTCCCTGTTACAACTGTGTTACTGCTCATTCGATTTTCCATGTTTATTAATATTTGTCTTATATAGGTGGGTGTTCCTGTATTTGGTGCACATATATTTATGGTTGTTACCTCTTCCTCTTGACTTTTTTCCCTACAAGTATGTCATGACATTCTTTAACTCTTTTGATCATTCTTGGTTTGAAGTTCACATTGTCTGCAAACAGAATAGCTACTCTTTCTTTTTACTGGGTTCCTGTTCCATGGAATATTGTTTTACGTCCTCTGACTTTTAGTCTATGAATTTCTTTTTGAGTTAAATACATTTCCTGTACACAACATATTGTTGGGTCTTGTTTCTTGATCCATTCTGTCAGTCTTTTTCTTTTGATTGGTGAATTGAGGCCATTTACATTGATGGTAATAACTGATATGTATTGGCTTTGTCGTGTTATTTTCCTGCTGTTGGTTCCCTACTTTTCCCCTCTGTTTAGTTACTTGCTCTCCTTGATGGTTTCCTTATGTTGTTGTTCTTGAAATTGTAGTCTTTTTTGCCTCTGTCTAGAATATCTTTCTGTACCCTTTGTAGTGTTGGTTTAGTTGTCATGAATTTCTGCAGCTGTTCTTTGTCATGGAAGTATCTTATTTCCCCATTAATTTTAAAAGAGAGCTTGCAGGCTACATCAATCTGAGTCAGAAATTATTTTCTTTCAGGACTTGAAATACTTTACTCCAAGCTCTTCTTGACTTGAGGGCTTGTGCTGAGAAGTCTGCTGTGATTCTAATGGGCTTTCCTCTGTAGATGATCTGTTTCTTTTCTCTAACAGCTTTTAATAATCTGTTTTGGTGCTGAATTTCTGGGATCTTGATTATTATATGTCTGGGTATAGATTTATTTTGGTTATGGCTAATTTGAGTTTGCATGTCTCACTTATCTGCATGTCATATTCTTTTCCCATACTTGGAAAATTATCTGCTATTACTTCTACAAATAGTCTTTTATGTCATTCATGTTGACTTGCTTTTTCATTGACACCAATTATTCTTACATTATTTTTTGCATAATCTTACAGCTGTTGAATTGTTACTTCCTGATTTTTTGTTGTTTTCAGATCTTTCATGATCACTAGTCATGATCCTGTCTTTGAGGTCTGAAATTCTGTCTTCAGTTTCGTTCAAGCTGCTTTGACAGCTTTTAATGAAATTTTTAATTTCTAGAATATCTGTTTGAATGTTTCATGCATTCTATTTCTTTCCTATATTGATCATTCACAGTTTCCATCCTCTTCCTATCATCATCTATTATTTAATCTATCTCTACTCTAGATTAGCTGAGCAATTGCTTTATAAATTTTGACTTTTTTTAACCTGAGAGATTATTTCTGATCTGATTTTTTCTATAGCCTTATGGATCTCTTTCTTTACTTTGATTGCTATCATTTCAGAAATTTCAGGTGTGTTTTTTTTTAAGTTATTCTATGCTGATATCTCCTGGACCTGTTCTGTGTGGCCTGGAGGTCTGAGATTGCAGTTTGCTCTTTCATCTTGTCATTTTCTATTTCAAAAAAATTTATCTTATATTCTGTGATGATTCTTGTGGGTTTTTGTAGTAGGTAGCTTAATCACTAGTATCAGGGTCTGTTGGGAGTTGTTGAAACTTGAAATTGAGCACATATGCAGGGCTGTGGCATGGTCAGGGCACGGCTGACCCAAGAAAAAAGCAATGCCTCAAAGGGCAAGATAAAGCCACAGCTGAGGACATCTGGCTCCAACCCCGATTAACAAGCTACAGGCATCTCACTCCTGCTGTCTATTTCCTACCACACACGTTATTATGGAGATTAGACAGTTCTTTTAAATTAGCATAGAATACCACTTGGAGAAGTTGAGGTGACTCTCCAGGTCCTGTTCAGATCTTGCCCTTTCCTCAGTATCCCATCTCCTTTTTTTTGAAAACCTAATAAATACAGGTGCCCAGAGAAGCTCTTCGTCTCATCCTCCAGAGTCTCAAACTCTGCTAGAGGGTTTTGATCCTCCTGGAGCCCTAAAATCATACCACTTGTCTCATTTATTTCAGCCTTCACTGTACACTCGTTTGGGAGATTGGGGATCTTGGCCAGGTCCCTGATAAGGGTCTCTCTAGGAAAAGTCTGTTCTTCAGGAATGTCTTCTGTGTGTAGGAGTTTCTTGGTTTGTGTCTGTTACAAGATCCTACCTTTACAATCTTCCCAATTAATTAGGAGTAAGCTCTGTACCTGGGCCTTTGGTGTAAGACTGTGGTGAGGTTATTACCCCAGAGCTTCCCAGTATTTTTATAGAAGGGAGAACAACTGATTACAACAGATATTGGATCCTAGCTGAAGTAGTAAAATTAGCAATAACAATAGCATCAAGCACAATTTAGAAACTGACAAACTATGGTAACTACTGATTTTGTACTTTAGACCTTAGGAGCAGAGTCTATAGTCATATATGTATATTTGTATATTTGTATTCAGCATTTCCCTGTAGTAGAGTGGTTTTACCCTGTGGTGGGGAAATTAAGGGAGGATATTGTATAAAACAAAGATAACAGGAAAGGAAGTAGAAGCAAGGCTGATGGATAAAAGGATGATTGTGCAAGGTCTGGAAAACTAGAGAAGGGGGTAAAAAAGAAAGAAAGGAGTATTTGAGGGATTATCTAAAATTGGGCTCTGGGTTTGGGGGATGGGATTAGTTTTCTGTGGTTGGAAATCTCCCCAATCATTTAGAAAAGAGAGGAAAAAAGAAATAAAAAAGAAGAAAAGAGAAGAAGAAGCAGAAGAAGAAGAAAAAGAAAAGGAAAGAGAGAAAAAAAGAAAAAAATTGAGAGAAAAAGGCCAGTTACTGAGTCCTGGGTTCTTCTCAAGCTGGTTGCCAGTCCTGCAGAGGCCTCACTCACTTGTTGGCTCATATTGCTCCCTATTCTGCCCAGCCATGGCAGTTAAACTGCACAGTCAACTTCATTGGCTTAGAATCTGCTTAGGGGATTATTGAAGCATGCTTCTAAGTGTGTCTGTGTACCTCAGAAACCATAATCAAAGAAACACCTACTCCTTTAAATTGTGTTTGGTAGATACTTTGTCTCAACAATGAGAAAACTGACCAATACACTTTTCATTTCCTTTTTAACATTTATATATTTTCCTGCAGTGTGAGATGTGTCTATCTTTCTTCACAGGTAAAACTCAAACAAATTTTGATACCATTCTTTATGGTTTTCTTTGGAAACTTCCTTTCAACCTATTATACCTACTGTCTCTTCAACTTTTACTCTTTTGCTGTCTTATTTATGCTGTCAAACATGTATGAGCCAGTCTCTTCATTGGAAACAAGAGCAGTCTTTCTTTTTATCTTGAATGTAGCCATTACACATCCCTTCCTTTCATTTTCAAGTACATTTTTGGAAAAGACTCTCTATATTCACTGTCTCTACTGCCACTACACCAACTCTTAAAAGCTCTTTATTGCACAACTGGCACAAAGGTTATCAATGTGATCAGAGGAGGCAATGTGGCAAATCCTGTACTGGCAGTTAATAGTTTATCATTGTCCCTCAGAACTGACACAAGCTACTTACACTCACTTTTGACTGGCCACAAGAAGGCATTTGTTCATGCCCAACGTTAAGGCCACAGGAGCTATAATACCACCGTATACTCAGAAGCAGGTGAACTGAGAAATATTGGAAAGTAGTAATATTGACTACCACATTCAGGTTTTGAGATACAGCACACTAGTAACTCTATTTACACTTCTCTGACTTTTGTTCTCAGTCTCTTTCATAGATTCCTCTTGACGCCCGCATAACTTAATGATAATCGTGCTGCATGGTTGCATCCTTGGCATGACTTCTTTTCACGCCTCACCCTTTCTGGAAATGATCATATCCATTCTCATGGTTTCAACTTGTTCCCAAATGCTTACAATTCCAAACTTTATATTTCTAGTTTAGTTCCTCACCTGATCATAAGACTTTATATCCAACTGTTATTAGACATCTTGTCCTGGATAATCTCCAATCTTCTTAAAACTCATCTTTTCCAAAATTAGTATTACAAACTTATCCAAACTTGTTCTAATTTTATATGGCCCATCCGAGTTTGCAGTAACATCTCTACTCATGTTATTTGGATGTTTGCTGCTATGCTGGGTGATTATGAGCTTGACAGCCCCTCCCTTTTGTTATTTTGAATTTTTGAATTTTTACTGCCTTTTTCCTTAATATATTCCCCTTCTATCTTAATCCACTGCTCCAAATTACAGTGTTATTACTTCTGTGCTAGATGATTCCAGATGTCTTCTAGCCATTTTCTCCTAATTCTAGTCTTGTTTCCTTGAAATATATGCCTTACGCAGTAACCACACTGCTGTATGTAAAACAGAAAACTAATCAACTCAGTCTATTGCTTAAAGTTTCCCTGAAACTGTTTACTTGGTTTTCGGTCTAGAGTGTCTTTGTCTCTTCTTTCTTCTGGCTTACCTATATCTTCTGTCTTCATTTCCTCTTTATAACCTCTTCTTTTCACTCTATCCACTTTTCTACTGTTCTCTCATGTTTCTATTCTACTCTATTTGCATTTCTCCTCTAGTTACTCATCTCCTCTTCTCGTCTAAATTTTCTCTTAACTCTTCATTTTTATCATTTCCCCCACTCTGGACATCTTCCTGTGTCCCAATTTCTTATAGTAAAAATAGCAATAAACAACAAATTTAAAGACAGCCTAATATGCAGGCAAACACACTTCAGTTATTTACCACCTATGTACCAGAAATGCATTGAATTTCACTGCAAAATAAAAATACATTAATTTGAAATAGGAATAGAAGCTGCACTGGAGGATTACATTTATATAGATTCAATATAGATTCACTCTGTTACCAGATCTTATCAATGTGGGAGGAGACCACAGGAAGTGACAATCGGCAGCAAAGGAACGAGCAAAATGATAAAGAACCATTAAACTTCGTTAGTATTGGGGCAAATGATCTTACTGCATTGCAAGCACTTCAAAGTTATTCTTTTCAATAACAAATTGTATTGTCTAATGACTCTAATGATAGTAATGAATCATGAAATACATAAAATTGTGATAGTCTCTTTTGTAACTGAGGTAGACAAATATGAAATATATCCTATATGTTCTATACAGCTTATTTCAATCAGATATAAACTGAAGTGGTTTGGGAAGTTTATTTCAAATTCCTTAGACTTCTCAGGCAATGTTGCATAGAATAAATATTTTTTATTTATGTACATAATTTATTATATGTTTCAAAAATAGCTATAATTATTTCATTGGATTCTTGTGATTGTGCATGATAGGGGTACTATATTGAAGCAGTCAAACCTAATATATTCTGATGATTACAGTGTTCATGCTTGTGTATGTGTTAGAGCAAGTTTGTGTGTTTAAGTGCCTTTGAATATGTATGTGCCTGTGTAGCAGTCACTTGCATTTTTGAAAATGAATACACTTAAATAATATGAACATATATCTCTGTGTGTCTAAGAATGTTTATATGCACAAATATCTATTTATATGTATATCTAGCATATCTATGTCTGTACCTATAGTATTAATGTTTAAGGAAGTATATATCCACATTTCTGGTTTATAACCTTAAAGGAATTTTCAATGGATACCATAAGACCTGTTACTTTCAACCCTGGTAATACCCTCTGTATACTGTGAGTGAGACTTCAACATCTTGTTCTCTTACCTCATTGTGTAGAGGAGGGTCCCGTTGTCCACCAGTCTGAGTAGCTTGTTGGGCGTGGTCATATTATGAGCCACTGATTTCTTGCCATTGTGGAAGAAGGTATCGGGAGTCCAGATCTTACTAGCCAGGAGATTGTTCAGTGGAAGGATTTTCATGGGTCCATCAAATTTCAGTCTTTCATCATGCCATGTCTGTCTAAAAAACACATCAATGGTGTACTCCTAGGGACAAAAAGGAGGGGAGAATAATGTTTCAGTAGAGTTTTGGTGAAAGCCTTCAGTCCCTTTAGCAAACATTAATTGCTTTGCAATATTTCCTCTGATATAAAGGAGCACTAATGTATTCCAGTAACTACTGATGAGTAAGACAAATGATTACAGTTGAAAAATAGTGCCATGATGAGCTGTAAGTATGGAAATAACATAACTACAAGTTTCATATTAGGACTATCACTACCAACACTGCCTCATACATCCTACAAACTGACCACAAGACTGCCTAGTGAAAAGGCAAGAGGTGCCTTCTCAATCCTATGACAGCTGCAGTAGCAGCATACAGGGTACCTTGTCTTCAGTGATGTTCCACATAGCAATAACCATAAAATCAAACTTTATATTTTAACACAAATTTTATCTAAGCATCAAAATAACAATATATCTAATGTGTTAAGATATTTTCTTTGACATATAATTAAATCTTATACCTAAACAAGATAAAAAGCAAACACAAATAGAAAAGTGGGAAAATGAACAGAAAATTAATAAAATGGATAAAATTATTAATAAAAGTGAAAAAATTCAAAATTTTGCTAATATAAACACAGATTAAACAGTATTAAATGCTTTAGGATTTGATAACAGCACAATAAAATGCTTCAGTACATTTTCCTGTAGCTGTAATTATAAAATAGGAACAATTATGTCCGTTACTTGAAAGCAATGGAAAATTACAGAAAGCAGACAGAAATTTCAAGTGAATTTACATTCAGAAGACAGCAGTAATGTATCAGAATCGTGAGTTAATGCTTTTTCTTTCCTGAAGGTGACCCCCCCAAACCTAGAATTCCTCAAGCATTATGACAACCTTCCTTGCTTAAGGTGGTAGGGAAGCTGGAATATTAGGGGTGAGAGTCCTGAAAACAGAAGGTTCATAGAAGTGATGTGCCCCCCAAACTGGGTGTAGACTCAGCTCCAAATCCTGGCTAACCACTGGACTGCAGACAAATGAAGGAGACCCTGGGGCCCACTGAGAAGCAGGGAGGAAGAACAAAAATGAAAGAACTGGGCTGGGTTATATTTGTGAAGTGGTTGCTGGTTGGGCTGAAGAAATCTATCATTCAGTCACAATTCAGGTAGCGAAAGTCTGAAAATACATTAGCTTCACATACCAAAGGAAATTGTTAAGGCTGGATGGTGAGATGAAAATTCCTGAGAAGTTTCTGGAAGGAGGAGAACCAGTGAGAGAGTGAATATCAAAATCTGAGTACAAACTCTGCTCAGATGTTTGACTGTCCACTAAACTACACAAGGCACAAACAATATGTCTAGTTATTTCTATTTTTGTTTTTTTACTAGTGCATGTTTGTAATACATAATGATCACATTTCTCATGAGGAGTTGGTACACATACACAACACATCTTCATTATCTTTTCATCCCTTTCCCCTCCCTACCGCCTCCCTCCATCTCTTGGTCTGCTTCCCTTTTGCAAAGGATCTCCCAATTTACTACTATCTATCTTTTTATTTCTTTCTTTATATTTTGATTTTCTCAAGAAGTTGCTCTAAATTCTTTGGTTCAAAATGCCCTAATAGCTTCTGATCAGACTTCAAATAAAATTCTCCCTGACATAAGCTGGTCCTTGCCATTCTATAGGAAATTTCCACTCTTCCCTCTACAATTAGGCAGTCTTGCTTTCCCCTTCCTCTAGCATACCAAGTACACCCCTGACTAAAAATTAAAAGTTAACATAATTTATTATCTAAACTAAAACACTTTTGACAGTGAGAGGAAGCTTTATAAATAACCAGGAAAACAGGTGCAAACCCAGACTCTGCCAGAAGAGAAACCAGAACAAGACTCCCACATAGAGCCATGGTCCTGAAAGGCTCTACTCTTAGCAAAAGGATGAAAATTAGACAAAATTAACTAGAAAAAAATCAGCACATAACACCAAAGTTCAAAACAGGAGAAGGAGGAAGAGAAAAACATTTAAACCGAGACTGAACAACTTGAAGCTTCATTTTAGATTGATGTTCAAATGTACATTGTGTGCTTGATCTAGTGCTTTCAAACTGAGAAATTAGCATAAATTGGTCTCAGGCTGAGGTTACCACTACATTAGCTTGAAAAGTCAACAACAACAACAACAGCAAAAAACACTCTGGAGGGACAAGTAAATGCTTGCTAATAATTATCTTCCAATCCACAAGAACAAAACACCTCAGGAAATGGTCATGAGCAAGATTCAGCTAATACAACATATAATCAAATTAGGCTCCCTCCAAGTACTTTATGTAACAGAATTATCAAGTAGATGTTATGAAAGAAGTACAATTAACATTAAAAGGAAAAGGGAAATTAAAATTATGGGAAAAGAGATGAAATAAATGGCCAATTTGAAAAAAGGTCTATTTGACGTCAGCCTTCTCTAAAAGAAAAAAGTAATTGGAAATAAAAACTTAATGAATGTGTTGCATAATAGACTGGATGTTATTGAAGAGAGATTAATAAACTGAAAAATACATATGAGGAAAAATTGATCAGTTTCCTTTTACACAGATAAATGTTGGAAATATGAGAGAATAAATCCCTCTATCCTTTCATGGAAGATAAAAGGAAGGTTTAGTATGTCTATTAAGGTTCTAAATGTGAGGGACTGGAGAAAATGGTGGGGGAACAATATTGAAAGTACTAATGGATGAAGTTTCCCAGAATTGCCGAAATACGTGGACCCTTAGCCTCAAGAATCGTAATTAATTGAAAGCTCAATGAATTAAAGAGCCAGTACACAGCAGCTTTATAGAATATCAGAGATCTCAAAAGCTGAGGCAGTGCAACCCCAGCAGTCTGGGAGGCTCAGGCTAGAGAATGATCAGTTCAACCCCAGGTTGGACAACTTAATGACTTAGCAAGACCCTGTCTCAAAAATAAACTAATAAATAAAATTTTAAAAAAATTAAAGGGCTGGAGATGTAGCTCAATATAATGGCCCAGAGTTTAACCTTCAGTACTGCAAAAAGGATCTATTATGTACAAATAATATAATTTTGATTGATAACAGACTTCTTGAAAATACAAAGAAGTCAAAAGACAATGTAAACACATCTTCAAAATTCTAAGAGTAAGATATCTGATAACCTAGAATTCTATCGCCAGCTAGGTCATTACTTCAGAGCAACATCAATATGAAGATAATTTTAGTCAAACAAAATAATGTAGAAGATTTACTACTAACAGGTCCTCATTGTTACCTCAGCCTTCAGGACTCGTTGGAAAGTTGCCACGTCACCTAAGTATTCCTTGTCCTCCCCTTATCATAAATATTAATTTCTATTTCCCTTATCATGTGTTGTTTTATTTTCTTCATACACTGAAAAAATTTATCTGGTTATTATTTCTTTCACTCTAAGAGTCTGGGTGTTCCAGAAGAGTAAGGACTTTGTTCTGTTTGTTGTTATACCGCCAGTACTAACATTCTACCTAATAATATACAGGAGATCCACCATAGGCATTTTCAATAAGTAAGTGATTACGATAGTCTTTGTGTACATTTTCCATAAGTAAATAATTGAAGTTTCAGGAAAAGGATTACAAAAAGAATTATTTCATGTAGTTGAAGTGAAGTTAGCAGTAATAAGCATCAAAGAATGGTGAGTATATGTCTTAACAAACTTACGAGTAAACTAAACAAGTAAAGGCTATCTACAAATGCTATTAGAGTGTAGGTAAAGTAATTGATAAATACATTTTGGGAAACCGTAATCAAAATAAAGGTGACAGACCTGTAAAATATAGATGGAATAGATTATAGGAAAATTATTTTTCTTTGTAATAAAATACCATTACACTTTAAAATGGAGTACCTCAAGCAAAAAATATTAACCACTCTAACTTTGCCAGTACCAACAATGTGGAGTCAAAATATATAAGATGAAAACCCAGTTAAAATGAAAAGTCAACAAGCCTGTATACTCTTAATAAGTGAAGACCAATCGGGTCAACGATTTACATGTTAAAAATTATAACCCAGTTGACAAGCTTGAGCCTATGAACACACATAGAGATTTAATCAGCTTACCACCTACTAAAACACTGGGTCTTTTGTCAAAGATCAGGTGGCTGAATGTGTCCTTTGTTCTGTTTCATTCATCCACATGTTTGTTTTTGTGCCAGGACCAGGCTGTTTTTATCTCTGCAGCTTTGTTGTACAACTTGAAATCTAGGATTGTGATACATCTTGCTTTGCTCTCATTACTCAGGATCGGATTTGTTGCTTATAACAGCAGAATTCATAATAATTATGATAGTCACCTAAATGTCCATCAACAGATAAAGAGGAAAATCTGATATTTATACACAATGGAGTACTATTCTGCTCTAAAGAATAAATTTGAATCATTTGTAGGAAAATGGATGCAGCTTGAAACCATAATGTTAAGTGAAATAAATCAGACACACACACTTAAAAGTAGTATGGTTTCTTTTATATGAGAAAGCCAAAGTACAAATCAAAGAATAAAATAAAAGGTGGGCAATGGGAAATAGCATGATAGATCTTTGGCAAATGGGAAGGGGACTAAGAAATGTTGGGAAAGATGGAGGAGAAGAAAGAGATGGAAAAAGAATTAAGACATGTTATGTACACATACCAACTGCCTACAATGAATATATTCACCATGCATTGCAAATATGTATTAACACAAAAGTTTAAAAACATGAAAACCAGTATTTGCCAGTTATGTATGAGTCTAAAGTATATATGAAAATATCTAAAAGGAGGGAAGGAGTGGAGAAAAGAATCAGGGTAATGTACATGGGGGACTTCATTTGTATTTTTACAGGTCATTTTTAGTATGAAAATAAATTAGGCATATTTTTAAAAACACTCTAATTAGCTTATTTAATCTTTTCTCTAAAAATCATATATATATATATATATATATATATATGATATGTACATTACCCTGATTCTTTTCTCCACATGTTATGTGTACATAACATGTCTTAATTCTTTTTCCATCTCTTTCTTCTCCTCCATCTTTCCCAACATTTCTTAGTCCCCTTCCCATTTGCCAAAGATCTATCATGTATGTGTGTATATATATATATATATATATATATATATATATATATATAAAATCAGTCAAACCTACTGGAAAAAAATCACATAGTCATTATTTGCTCTTTAAATATCCCATGACCTTTGGCCAAAAGCAATCAAATTTTGATCTGACAATTCTAGAAATGCAATAAATTCCTTTCTTGAAAATTGAGCCCTTGTATACTCTCCAAGGATGATTGCCCTTAAACCGACAAATGAATTCTGTTGTGTTGTGAGGCACTAAAATTAAATCTTCCAGCTAATAAGCCTAAGTCTGCCTCCTGGGAAAAGCACTTAATACATTTCCTACACATGGTAGAGATGACACTTAGCTTGTGGAGAAGCATTTCTGTCTTGGTATTGGAGCTCAAATGACTCTAACACCCCAACAATGTTCAGTGTATCAAATCAAGTCCCAGAAAAAGCCTGAAAGATTTATTCAGTTTTTAGCCTAGTATAGAGGCCAAGATATTTGACAACTGTATTACACTGAGGATGTTGTTTTCCCATTTGACAGCACCCCTCCCCACTTTTGTTACTGCCTTCTCCTTCAGTTCCGCCGTGTCTCCATCATTCTCTTGTTTGGAGGAAAACTCACACTAATCTTTCAGGTGTATTAAACTCTTGAAATATTCTTATTAATTTTTTATGTGTTCTCCCTAAGTTACTGCATCTGGACATACAGCGTCCCATGAAGTAAGATGAAGAGGTTTTCAAAATAGACCAACCTATTCAGTGCCTCTAAGGGCCTGAAAGGGAAGATGCAAAGTAGATGTAGCCTCTTTTTCCAGTGCTAGGAAGGAAACAGGTACAATAGTTTCAAGTCCGTACCACCCAGAAGGAGACCTTTGTGCTACTTTCTTTTTAATTAATACCATTTTTCTGCGTGGCATTTGTATATTTTGATAACTTTGCATGATTTTCATAAGCAGTTGTCGCACAAAAATGTACATTAACTGAATCTGCTATAAAGAATTATGATTATAATGCCTTTCATGGTTTTTCATTTCCCAAGCTTGGCTGAATTGTATTATTTATTTGCATCATTGCTTGCTGTCCACTGTACTCTAGGAAGACTCTTTGTTTACCAGTTTGGGCTGTTATTTGTTACATTAGCACAGTCTAAGAAGGGGAGAAAGTGAGATTAACAATACCTAGAATTCACATTTTTAGTGTCCACTTGTTCTATGACTTTCCTAACGTTATTTCTCTTTGTCTTCTTTATTTCCTCACTAGCTTTATGAGTACTGATATATTCAAATAGATACTGGCTAAATAGATAATCCAGGACCTTGGTTCCTACCTCTGGCATGCTTAAGGACCCTGGGTCTTAGAATCTTGACATCTAAGGTGGAAACTAAGAAAGAAGGTAGTCAGGATCAGAAGACAATTCAAAGTTTTTCTCAGTTGTCATATTTTTACCTTCTGCGGCAACTACTGAACATATGCCTGGAATGTTATTCTTTGGCTGGTCCCTTGCTCTTTGCATTCTGATTTCAAGG
Organism: Dasyprocta punctata; assembly: GCA_004363535.1. Classification (NCBI taxonomy): domain Eukaryota; kingdom Metazoa; phylum Chordata; class Mammalia; order Rodentia; family Dasyproctidae; genus Dasyprocta; species Dasyprocta punctata. Next base: position 28,517 of record RJWM01018044.1, on the reverse strand, counting down.
ATCTTGGGTGACCATAGAAAAATCTCCACTTGCCAACAGTTATTTTCCACTGGTAAAGGACGGGCATGCTCAATTTGAGAGAGAAGCAGCAAAATAACTGAATTTTACCAAATCCTTGCAGCTTCTCTCTCATTGCCAACCCTCCAATATTCTGCTAGACTCAACCTATAATAGGTAATTATGGATGATTGTAATGGCCTCAGATCGTTCAAATTAGGACAGTATCAGTTGTATCTCTCCTGGGATCATCTGGTCACCATCTGACTAGCTACCATAGCACCATTTGTTGCAAATCATTAATGCAGCCCTTTCATTTATGATGCCTATAACATTTTTCATTTCAGCCAGTTTCCAACTCGTCTCCTGTACTCTGAATTAATTTTCTTTTCTTCTCTGACATTCCTGTTAGAAGTATCTACCACCGTTGAACTTTCATCTTTCCTTAGTTCCCCTATTGTCATGGATGGGGAAAATACCAAGACTCTTAGCCTGAAGTTTGGAATCATCAGACATCAACTAGTCTTGCTCTTCATCAATGTCTCCTAAGAAAGCTACTTGTACTCTATTTCAAATGATATGCGTTTCACTTCAAGAAACACATATGAAGGAGATCTACCAGGGTCTACATTATATGCTGGAGACACAGAGAAATACCTGACATCTTCCTGCTTTGAAGAACTTAATTAGAGGGACATAATCATAATGTTCCCCGCAAATTTCATTTGTTCTCAGTGGTGGTGGACCTATGGCATGCATGCCACAGTGCGCATGCAGAATTCTCCCTATAAGCATGCAGTCCAAGTCACTCTGGCATCTCCCCAGCAGCTGAGGAACACCTACAGCACACATAGGGGCCAGATACATGCTCAGAAAGGAGTAGCAGTGTCAGGCAATGATGTCACGAGTTGCGAGTCATTAGTCACAACTCATCTGAGCTTTCCCATGGCTGGTCAGTATTTAGGTTTAATTGCAGAGCTGGCACTTTGTGAGACAGAAATGGGTTTCAAGCTGCAGTTCAGGTACTTGTCTTTAAAAGGTTTGTCATCAGTGTTATATCTCACCAGCGCTTGCATTCAACAAATATTTGAGAGTCTACCATGTGCCAAACACTGAGTTACTCATAAATGATGCCAGAATGCACTAAACAGACATGTCCTGTGACTTCAGGATGCATTCTGTCAAACTAAGGAACTGCATCTGCGGGGGTTCTATCAATGACAGCAGTGGGTGCAAAGGATTATGGGTAGCACTGAATCAGGTCTCAAACTGACACTACAAGTTCCTCTCTTTGGGACCAAGACTAGTTCCATTTCCTTAGAAAACAATTTTGGGCCAAAACTTTCTGTTTGGCTAGAAGTAAATTAAAAGCCCAGCCAACCCTAATTTTCATCCACTTTTCATGCAGCATGTTGTCCCAGGTGAGCCTTCATTCTTGCTGCAACTAGAGGTTAAAGCTGAACAAAGCCCCAATCCTTCATCCAAAGTCATCTTTGATCTTGGGATCAGTGCTACAGACTTCTAAGTTCGGGGAGAATAAACTTTTGGAAACACCAGAGATAGGCTTCTCATTCAGAGCAATTTTAGTTATTCTGCTTTGTAAATGGGTGGAAGTGAAGCTAAAAATAATGTAAAATTTGTTTGATCTAAGTCTGCCCTCTTTATCAGGAATGAACCATTCTATTGCTTCATCTTAATCATAAGGCAAAGAAACCCAAACAAGTGGAAGAAAGTGAGAAAGTCTAGATTGTTGGAAATGTCTCCAGAGCCTCTTGTATGCCCATGGATGGGAAGAGGGTAGACAGAGGAGGTGGCTGTGTGCTTCGATGCTAGCCCTTGCTTTAGGTACCTTTTTGCATGTGTATAGAATGCCTGTGCATGTGTGTTGTATACATGTACATTTGTCTGAGTGCATTTCTGGATGTTAGTGCATGAGTGAGAATGAGTGAGTCTGTTCTTGTGTGTGTTTTAAATGAGTAGATTCAATACGTTTCTTACAGAAACTTGAGGCATCATTCATTCTCAACAGTACAAAGTGCTGCATATCCCTGGTTATCTGGTTATCCTCAATGATATATGAGCGTTCTCTCTCTCTCTCTCTCTCTCTCTCTCTCTCTCTCTCTCTCTCTCTCAAAACAGAGGTCCCTAGAGCCCTTAATGAAAAGCTGGGCTCTTAAGAAGTACTTGCTGAATGACCAGCTGGCAACAGTTTTACCACGTGCCTGCATCTGGAACTGTGAGCATTAGCCAACAGGTTGAGAGGGATCAATCTAGATTTACAGGCCCCCTTGCCATCTTCTTTATTCTTCACACATCAAGCATGCCCTTTAGTGAGCGTTCTGTCTGTCAAGTGTTCTGTTAAGTGCCAGGTAAGCCTTGAAGACTTGGTATTTGTCCTGAAGTAGTTCAGAGGAGTTCACTGTACCTTTCTCTTTATTCCACACTTAAAAGACAAAGTTTAGGCTTCTCTCTTCTCCCTGCCTGGCCTTTCAACCACTCACATGCCGATGATTTCCTCTTCTGAGAACTAGAGTGCTTCCCCAACTGACTCCTAGACCTCATTGCTGATTGAAGAGTCATATAAAATCAACATGCCTAAATCAACTCTCAGCCATCAGATTTTGCCTTTTGCAGTCCATTCAGTGCAGGGTACTAGATAAATCATTGTAAAACAACACTCTTATATTTTCACCATCCTACTCAAATCCACTCAATGGCTTTGTGTTACCTACTGCTTTCCCACACAACTATATTCACACAGCAGGTTGAAAGAAGCCTTCTCCCCTGACAAGTAGTTCTACTAAAAATAGACATGTAGAAACAAGTTAAGTAGTGAACAAGGACATTTCATATTATAGAAACATTCACTCAAGTATTGAGATTTTTATTCTCAACACAGTTACTCACTCAACAAAAATGCCCAATCACAAGGAGTAGTTAGTTACTTTTCCGCTTTTCCATATGATGACTAAATCTAATAGCTGATACTATTAGATATTGATAGGCAACCTTTTAAAGTACAGTCTCCTGCCTCAACTCTCCACTGCATTCTTTGCTTTGCAGCAAAAGAGAATGGTGGGGCAAGGGGCAATCCTTGCAGATGGCTCATGGGCCACCTCCTTGCCAGCTTTGCTGTGCTCTGCCATATCCTCTGTGTCTACCCCGAAGTTCTCCCCCTCCCCACATCCACGAAAGGACCACTTTCCAGAAGTAGGTTTGACACTGCATCACTCTGGTAAGTCCTTGTCCCCAGTGAATGAAGGCCACCTGTAAGGAGCAGACTTCTTGGGTGACCCCACAGGCTGCTTGAACAGAATTCCTAATATAACACTCTTCTCCCATGGCCCATGTGTGTCAATATGTGTGTGGTGGCAGGAAACTGAGCAGGGAGAGGTCAGAGAAGATTTAGCAGTGGACAAGGGGTCAAGCCAAGTCTGTGTGCTTTATATGTGAATTGGTGAGGAGACCAGGGAAAAATTGGTTTGGCTAAATATAGGGTGGTAAGAGTAGAGAATCTAGATGAGACAAGATATCTACTTAAAACTCAGCTATGTAGGAAAATCCTGGTTTAGGTTTCTTTGACCTCTTGCATCCTCTTTCATGTTTAGTGTTTCAGGAACTATACTTACCATGTCAGTGTCTGATACAGGGCCAAAGCTGGTCACATAGATGTCCGTCTTGACTTCAGTCACTGCATCTGAGTGAAACAAAGTAGAAAAGCAGAGAGTCATGAAAGTCTGAAGTACTCTGAAGGCAGTCACGGAAGGGTGCCTGAGTCTGACACAGCTGGAGGAAAATGCCTGAGAAACTTACCTCTTTCCCAGAGAACATGTTGGGAATGGGTATGCAGTAGGTACACTTTTATTTATTTATTTTGGTACCAGGAATCGAACTCACAACCTCGTGCCTGCAAGGCAGGTGTTTAGGCCACTGAGCTAAATCCCCGGCCCTGTGTTTTGAGACAGGGTCTCACTATGCAGTTCAGGCTGGCCTTGAACTCACTTTTGTAGCCCAGGCTGGTCTTGAACTCACAACAATCCTCCTGCCTCAGCCTCCCAACTGCTGTAGTATGTATACTTTTAGATAGCACTGAAAATCACAGCAGGATCCACAGACTGCACAAGTTGAAGAGGACCCTTGGAGATCCCTGATATTCGCCTGCGCTGGGCTTTCACACTGTGGTTACCTTAACTGTGGTGGTTTACAAATGTTGCAACATCCAATTCTCCTCAACTGCCCGGAACACAGGTTCATTGTGCTCCCACTCCCTAGGTCACATAAAGTAAGGAAAGGTAATGTGACAGGCTCTAGTTGTGGGAAGAAGTAATCAGTCGCCCTGTGGTTGGGATGGTTAATGTCTAATGCAAGGCCCCCTATGTCAGGGTGACCATGGAAACATATATTGGCACGGTGCTGCCATGAGATTAGCATAGTTGGGAATGATGCACTAACACACGGAGGACAACTTCCCGGGAGAGTTGGCTGGGTCCATGAGAGACTTGGCATGAATGACTAATAAACTTTTGTTGAGTTCTGTTATGGATTAAAAACTGGTGGCCAACTTAGCACCATGCTGATGTAATTTAGCTGGTGCTGAGTAAAGATGGTCCACCTGAAGAAAGTTACCAGCATAAATAGAGACGTGGAGAAGAAGAGTGAGGCGTTGTGGGTTCTTTCAAGAGGTGCTGTTTCGAGCTGATGGTTCTACTGGAGGTGCTTGTCATGCTGGCTTTCCCAATATGGATTTGGCCATTATCATCAGAGGAGCTCGGGACCTCATCAACGAGAGTAGCTGTGCTCTTCTCCTCACATTGAGCATCGATTCCTGGCTCCGGAGGGGAAGCTGTGTGCTGGAGAAGTTTGTCATGCTGGCTTCCTGACATATACTTGACTGTTCTCATCGTTGGAGGAGTGTGGGACCTCGTTGCTGCTGAGGATGGCTGTGGTACTCTTCAGGGCAGCCCCGCTCCTTATTTTGAGCATGACTTCTTGGCTCCCATATAGAACCCTCAACTCACTGCACAGCTCCTTCACCCCGCTGGCATAGACTTCCTAGTTCCACCGCTTACCTTTGGCCTTCCCAGCACAGAACTGTAAAATATACTGGCGTGAGTCCTTATCATGGGCTCTTAGATTTCCAATTGAATTTGTGGGAGGCATTGCCATACATTTTGGGTCTTTAGCTGGACTCTTGAAGGACATTGCTGTGGGATCCAGGCCATTGCCTGAATATCCTGGGTCTTAGTGTTGTGGACAGATTTTCCTACACTTTCTTGTGTTTAACTCTGGGTTACTGTTATAAAACAATGTTACAAACTCTGTGTCCTGTATGCAGTTGTTCTCCCTGTGACCCCTGACTACAACAGATTCAATGACCAAGATTTGGAGATAACTGATATCACTTGGTGCATGCTCTTTGCACTCATTTTCCTTAAGTGTGCTGTTTACTTGGTTGCATTCCTGTCCGATTTAAGAGCTTCTGAAGGGCAGCAGCCTTGTTCTGTCTCTGTATTTTAAGCACACAGAAAAGAGGCTTGTTACTAATATGGTGCTCATGAAACATTTTTGTGGTAATGGATGAATCTCACCATATATTTGCCATGTTGGAAAACGATACTATTATTATCTTTAATTGTAGATTGAGTTGTAGATTTTCAGATTGAGTAGTCTATTTGTTGTTGTTGGTCACAACAAAAATCTTTGACTTGGTAATTTATAAACAACAGAAGTGGTGTTCACAGCTCAGGAGAGTGGGAAGTTCAAGATCAAGTTACTGGCAGATCTGATGTCAGATGAAGCCCATTCCTCATAGATGGTGCCATCTGTATCCTCACACAATGGGAGCAGCTAAGAAATGTGTTTTAGTCTCTCTGATAAAGGCACTAATTCCATGTATGTACCAATCACCTTGGAAAGGGCCTGCCTCCTAATGCTGTCAAATTAGGGACTGAGTCTATTGAATACCGGAACACACACACACGTACATACGCACGCACAAATGCACGCACACGCTCAAGCCACAGCATATTCCCAGGGAGCACAGTTATGCCATTTTTTGGTTTCTCTTTTCCTGCTTCAATCATCCCTGTTTATCTCACTGCACCCCAGCTAGCCCACTCCTCCCCAGTATGTCTCAAACAGAGCACAAGACAGCCTGCTCCAGCCCAGAAAAGCCTATTCCAGCCTACTACAAGCCATGTGGCTACACTAAATCAGCAAGTCCCACCCCAGATCAGCATACTCCATCCCATTGAGCATACTCCTAATAGCTAGGCTCAATATATGTAATGGGTTAGAGTACTGCGGTCTAAGGTACTATACCTCTTTCGCTCCTGGAGAGCTAGGGCACGTGCCTACTCTATATGCACTATATTTATTGTACTCTTTCAACACAATGTATTTTATATCTCGCTAACTTCTTGCTTTCCATTACTATCCCTAAGGCCTAATGTATTGTCAGTGCCCCTACTGAGGCACTGATGTGTTCAATATACTCAAGACCACTGCACTTACCCACCAACATTGCATTTTTAGGAGAGACTATAAGTATCATTTAGTAATAATCAACACTACAGTCAATTCACCAAAAGACACAATTTACTCCCAAGATTAATTAGCAAATAACACATCTCTGAAACTAGAGTTGTGTTTTAAATAGTTGGGCTCTCATCTAAAACAGAGGCTTCCCTTGTACTTGAACAGAGCTATTCTTGTACTTGAAGAAGCAAGACCACACCTCTAACTCCAGAACATGATCTCTAAATGTGTGTCCCTCTCCCATACACAGGTAGGCTCATTGCCTGGCAAAGCAAAGGCCAACAGCCCTACACAATAGCATAATGCTCTCTAATTGCCATGCCCAAAGTTTGTGAAATAAAACCAATGGAAAAGACCACAACCACCCTGGAATCTAAAATTCTGAACAGGACATTACAGACACAGAACAACATTCTTCACCAATGTAGTTGCAGAGTTGTAAAATAGTCATGCAGATTTCCAACAGGTAACTAAGCCTATAGGAAGAAGACAAGAAGACAGAAAAATGAGGAAAATTGATGTGTGTGCTAGAGCTAGAGTTACAGCCCAAGGTGAAGTGACAAAGGAAGAACTCTCATCAACACCCTTCTTCCTCCTGCTCCTCAGTCCAGCCCACTTCCTAACAACATTCAACCCTTGAAAAGTCGACTGGCAGGAAGCTGCTCTAATTCTGAGGGAAAATAGAGTCACTGTGGGCAGGAAAGGAAGTGACAGTAACCAGCAGCCTTAGCCTGGATGGAAAGGCATAGGTTCTCAATCTCTGCCCCTAACTCACTCAGTGCCTTACACAAGATTTTTTTTCCTTTTGGTTGTGTTTTTGCAGCAGCAAATGATGGTTGGGAAGTTTATTCTAGCAACTGGACTGGTATACTGGACACTAAGCATCTTCCATTTCTAGGTCCATTCAGGAAGAGTCTGGTAGGTAAGAGAATTAGGGGAAGAGACATGAGATGAAGGGAGATGGAAGAAGAAAGAAGGGGAAAGGAAAGATGGAAGAGAAAGATTATGAGCAGCCAATGAGAAGAAAAAGAAATACAGAATGGATGGGAAGAAATAAGACAGGATGAATAGAACAAAAGAAAGGAAGTAATAAAAAGACAGAGTGGTAGAAGAAAGAAGTAGCAAGGAGAGAGAGGAGAACTGGAAAGCAAGAGAGAGAAAATTACTGAGATATAAAAAGAGAGGTAATAATCGTTTCACCAGAGGAGCTAGAAATCTCTCCTGCAGTGGCGGTGAGCACAGGGACTCTTCCTGGTATTCTGTCAGCACAGACACAGAGGACAGCAACCACGCAGCCCTCCAGCTCCTTGGTGTGAAGGGAAAAAATGAGGAATTGACAATTTCATTTAACTGAATGCAAAGACCAGTGACATAGACTAAAACAGTGAGGGCCATCATCCAGAGACTACCCTGTTGACAACCTAATAGAGATGAAGGTGAAATACTAATTAATGGAAAATAAGAGTGGCTTCTTTCTCACCACTGCTCACAGATGCTCCTTGGCTATTTCTTCATTCACTTTGGAGATGTAATTTCCTTCCAGTGTGAAGCTTATTGGCTGGTGTATGCCTAGTGTATGGCACAATGGTCACTAATTGCCTTACTGCCAAGTACATGCATCGAAGTAAATTAATTAATGAAAGAGATTGCAATTAAATTTGAACCCAGTATTCCAGGCAGGGCATACCAGACACAGAAAAACTTTCTAAGCCAATTATAAAATTGCAAGAAACAAAAGGTGAATTACCTTTTCCTTTCAAAAATTTGCTACAGTATTGGAAGTGCTTAGACAGCCCCGAGATAACCCACACATATATGCGTTATGTGCACCTAATATGTGGGCACACACACACTCATGCGCGCATACCCTTAACCTTCACTGAGATCACCGTTGTTGGAGAATACAGGGACCAGTTCCCATACTATTTCTGCTTCCTGCTGATCTGAAAAAGCCAATATTATCCATCAATCAGCAAGTGATTGCTGTGTTTATGTTGAGTGTATTCTCATGATAAGCTGTATTTCTAATTTAACTTCAAATGCATGCCCAAGAAACCTTGAATTCTCTCCATGAAGACCCTGAATTTGGTCAGAAAGCAGTCTTTGTAGGTTTCCCAGTGCTAGCTGCTCCACCCCCGCATGTGTGCATCAACTTAATCTCAGCACTGCCTTCTGAATCAACACAACAAAGTGTGAGCCCAGTTTCTTTTGAGATCTAAAAAGCTTCTCTGATTTCAAGAAAGCGATCATTGTACACCCACGTCTGCTCTTTTTGATCCTTTTCAAACTAAGCAGCCCAAAATTTCTTAGACTCCGTCTCTCCTTTTTTGCTCTTCTGACCCTCGTTATCCTCTATTCACTTTCCCCCAGCTCTGGCGGGCTGTTTGGGCTAACTTCACAGCTTTTGTCATTTGGTAGGCTTGAAGTCTCACACTGTCTCATTTATGCTACTCCATGTATTCCCTAGGACTGGAGTGTGCAGTGAAACTAATAGCCAGCTGTGTTTCTTTGAGGACTTTAAGCAAGAAGTACACACAATATACTATATTTATAACACAATACGGGGAAGAAATCCTACAAGATTTCTAGGAGACCACAGTAACCACCACCTTAACTTTCCAACTCTACTATTACACTATTATAGTTGGAATCTAGACTCTCACGAAAAGTAATATGGAACAAACCTCACTGCCTCTCCCCAGAATTTCCAAGTACAGTGATACCTTGGTTCACGAATGCTTTTGTTTGCTAACAATTTGGTTCACAAACAGAAGCACTTGGCAAAATTTTGTTTTTGTTTGCAAACTCTGCATTGGGACGCAGATACAGCCAGGGCCATGTTTCCCACACAAACACAAACGTGGCCACCTTTTCCAAAATCGAAGAACAAAATAAGTTTGTGAACCAAGGTACCACTGTATCTGAGAGGCCTCAAAAGTAACTTTTCAGTTCCAAGTCAGATACAGCTGATAGAGGGCAAAAATCAGCAAGATCGCTCCGCCTCATTCAGCAGTTCAACAAAAACACTGGTTCTTTGTCATCAGCCCATCCCTCAACTTGGCACTCAATATTTAAATTGTAAAGCACCAACATATATTTCACTTATCAACTCAACTAGTTTTAATTGTCTTTCACTCAGTGTGGACTTTCGCTTCCTCCAAACTTTCCCTTTACATCCATACCAATTGTTGGTCACTCAACCCAACACTAACTCAGAATTTAGTGAAGAAAACACTGAATGCGATTTGGGAAGGTCTTGGTACAAGCTGTGGTAGGGCTGCTGAGAAACCCTAGGCCCTTCATGGAGACATCTATCTCCCTGCGAAACCTCAGTTGAAAGCATCAATTTACTCATCTAGAAAATGAAGAATTTCAGCCCAAAAATCTCTAAAGACTTACAAAAGATACATTCTGTGACTATATGGTTGCTTGGTTTCCAAGGCCATTATAGATCATAAGCACTGAATAAGATTTAAGCAGATGCATGTGTCGACTCATGCCTATAATCCCAGAGCTCTGGAAGGAAGGCTGAGCTAGGGGCATCACAAGTTTGAACCCAGTCTGAGCAACTTAGTAATCCTATCTGAGTATAAAAAATACAAAAGAGCTGGAGATGTAGCTCAGTGAGAAGGCCATCTTTAGTACTACTGCAAAATAAAATAAAATAATAAAATAAATACATTGAATGGAATAAACAAGAAATAAACACTAATATAGTGGAGGAGTAAGCAAAACATACTATCAAGACTGGTACATGAGGAAAAAATAGTTTACATGACTTTTCTCGGGAATGGTTGATGTATTTCATACCCTCAGTGACATTAACAGAAATCTATGAAGAAATCTTATCAGACTATCTTTGCCATCAGACCTTTCTGGTGATGTGTCTTCCTTGTCACACTGATGTTCACTAGAGACCAAATGAAATGTTTGTATTTGTAACACTAGAGAACAGGAAAGGTTCTCTAAGTGTGTGGAATTAGCCACCCACTTAGAAGGTAACGTCAGTAAAAGGTGTGGAAGAAATAGAATCATCAAAGGCAGCCTCTTCAGCAATTCATAGAGTCCACTCTTGAAGTTAGTAGCATTTCTGTGGAGTGACATTATGACATTAGTAAACATTAGGGAGGAATGTGGAAGCATGGCCAAGAAATGAACAAATATAACTTGGAGGCTCACTGCACAAAGCTTTCTCCATGCCAGAGACACATCCTTGAACCAGAATACGCCAAAAGCCAGAGGAGATGCAATGCAGTTTTAAAACAGCTGAAATATTCCAAAATGTTAAAAGCATGCATTTTTCCAGGGCCTATAGATTTTTGCCCTAAACCTAACATTAACTAGTGGAAAGACCACGAGTATATGAACATGAATATTGGCTTAGTTCTAGTCCTACTTCAAATTAACTATGCCTTAGAGCTCTTATGTGTAAAAATGAGTTGATTTTGTTATGTTTACAATATTGAAGTATTATGGTTTCCAAAGTTATAATACATTAGAAGAGATCACCAAAGGTAGATACACTTTCATTCTTAAGAAGTGTTTAAGGTTCACAGATAAGATGTCATAGGTAACTTCACATTTCCTTATAACCCCTCTGCTCCAAACACACATAAGACAGTTAAGCTGGATTGTCAACCTAATAGGCTTTAGAACTACTGAGGGGACTTGGAAAGCCACACTTCCGGGTGTCTGCGGAGGTCATGAGGGTGTGATGTTGGGGTCTGTACCTGGTTCTTGATCCCTTCCTCTTAGCACTGTCGCCCTATTCTTCTTCCTGGCTGCTATGAGCTAGGTAGCTTTGCTCCACCCTCTGCCATGTTCCTGACTCAAATCCAGATGACCATTGATTGACTCTCCTGAAATCATGAACCAAATTAAATCTCTCCTTGAATTGCAGGTGTCAGGTACTTTGTTCCAGCAACAGTAAAACTGATCAGTACAACAAAATAATGGTAGACAAAAAATAAATGATTTAGCTGCTTCCAGCAAAATATTAAAATATCATTGAACATAAATGAAACAAAGAAGTAAGTGGTATTGAACTCAAAGTTCTGAATTTGAAATTAAAATTAAAGTAAAAGAGTCTAAAACTTATCTATATAAAAGAGAAGAGTGGATATAGGCTCAGTGTTTGGTGGACAGAACTGAAGGACTCCTTGAAGAGAGTCAAGAAAAAGATGAAGCTGAACTGATTCCTGGGGTAGAACTGTGTTTGGGACTGTAGGACACACACAGTATTTCAAGCTGAGGCATAATTCGCAGGTAGGGAAATAATATGATATACACAGACATTGCCTTGGCTTTAGGAATTGAGCCAAGTGGCTTGTACCAGAAGTGCATCAGCTATGTCATAGTGGAGAAAAATAATCTTCAAACTATTAGTATAAATCAAATTTGAGATGGAGGTCAGGGTAGAAGCAATCTTAAAACGACTCCAAGAAAAAAAAGGTGGAAAACAAAAATAAACTGGTTTCTATCATAGTGGAGAAAACACATTATAGCCTTTCTCTTTCATTGATTATACATAAAATCTCTGAGCAAAATATAAAAAGCAACCACCAAGGCTCAAAGACAAACAAGAGCAAATAAATAATAATTGAGAGTGAAATTTGAAGACGCTTCTCATAAGAGAATGTTTCCTTTTTCCCTTACGATCTTGATCCAAAGGAAAACTACAAGGTGGAACGGTGGCAGAGGTGGCTAAAAGTGATAGAAACTGCATGTATCTGAGGAGAAGATCAAAGACTTTGATAATTAAAATATGAATTTCAATTTAAAACATGTCTTGAGTCTTAGACTGTCTCTTAAGTGGTACACGTTGAAATAAACCAATGCTGCATAGCAAAATCTTCAAAAACTGTAAGAGATGAGTACTACTAACCACAGAAGACAAGGTAGAATTTGTGGATTGTCCTTAACTGAGATTGATCATCTGCTAAAATAAACAAGAAAAAATAAACATTCTTCAAAGCATTGTAAGACAGTCCAATTCTACAAAATAATACTAAAATGTCCTGGAACAATGTAATATTACTACTTAGAAAGAATGAGGAAAAAGTTATCAACCATGGAGGGAAAAGATGACCAAAAATATCCACAACTATTTTAAACGTGCTCCATGAGATAAAAACAAAAGGTACTTGAAATAAATGGAATGACAGAAGTTCTCAGCAGAAAGCTTAAAAATATATAAATAACCAAGTTGAAATTTCCTAATTTAAAAACACAATAAGCAAAGATAGTGTCAAAAGCAGAACTAAGGTCAGCAATGAAAGTGTCAGTGAATTTGAAGGATGGTTAATAGAATTGTGGATAACATAAGGTCTAACATGCACAGCGTTGGGCTTCCAGAAGGAAAGGTAAAAGAAATTAGTGCAGAAAAAAAATTGTTTTGAAGAAAGAGTACTCACAAACTTCCCAAGTTTGATAGAACACATAAATGTACAGAATTAAGAAGTTTAGGAGACACTAAAGAGAATGATTAAAAGAAAATAGTGTTCAGAAATCTAATCATATCAAACAGTCAAGTACCAAGGTAAAGACAAATATAGAATGAAGGTATTGAAAAATAATAGTTTGCATCTGAAAGACCAAAAATACATTAACCTAAATCACAGAAGGCAGAAGGCAGTGGAACAGTGTCTTTGATGTGCTTAATAAAATAACTGTAAATCCCAGAATTCTATATCCAGCAAAAATATGTTTCAGGAATTATGTCAAAATAAAAACATCCTCCGCATAAGAGAGACTAAAAAAACTTGTCACTATATGAGAAATACATACAAAATTCTAAACAATGGAATTTGTCGCCATATAAGAAATTCTAGACAAAGTTCTTTGAACTCAAGGAAAATAATCCCTGGGAGGAAATCAGGCGATTGAGAACTTTTTCAATTTTTTTTTCAGAATTTTGCAAAAGGCAACAGAGATGCACATTCTGTATAAGTAAAAACAAAAGTTTTCCCTCTTCAGTTCATTAAAACAGGTATGACTGTTGAAATAAAATATTACAATATTGTCTCGTGTGTTTCAGTGAATATTGCTATAACACATTAGACAACTGCATTACTGAAGCCATATGCCCAGTGGCCTGACTGATCTTATTGTCTACTTTACTGCAAGTAGAATGATTTTAACTTAAGAAGACTTTCAAAGGCTCTCGCTAAAGATTGAAATCCCCACAGCACCCAATAAATCTCACATTGAAAAACAATACTTACGCCAGATGTGGTGGTGCACATCTGTAGTCTCAGCACTCAGGAGGCTGAGGCAGCAAGATTGCTGTGAGTTCAAAGTCAGCCTGGGCTACAAAGTGAGTTCAAGGCCAGCCTGAACTGCATAGTGAGACCCTGTCTCAAAAGGGCAAACAAAATTCTTAAAAGGCAATAGATGAATTGGAATAAAATAATAAAAATATTCAAATATTCCCAAAAAAAAGACAAGAAAGGAGAAATGAATGGAGGGGACAAAAAGAAAACCTATAATAAAATGATGAATATAAGCGCAACCACATACATAAACATATTAAATGTAGGTGGTCAAACATATTAAGCAGAAATTGTCAGATTATGTAAAGAAAGCCAACTATATTTGATGTATAAGAAGAATATTTTAAATATAAAGGCATAAATATATAAAAAGCAAAAGAATAGAAAATGTATAAAATATATACACTAGCCAAAAAAGAGATAAGGCATCTATATTAACAACATACAATATACTTTGGAATAATTGCCAGAAAGGGATTTGCAAAATAAAACCACAGGTAAAATATCACAAGGTTAAGTGTGTAGGAGCTTCAAGATATGCTAGGCTAAAATGAACAGAATTCAAGGTAGGAATAAAAGCATCCAAAATTATTCTTGGATACTTTCATGTTCCACTCTCAGCGATTGACAGAATATGTACAGATGGAAGTACTAAGTCAATGGAAGATGTGAACAATATTATCAATCAACACAGCTTAATTAAAATTAATACCATATTCCACCCACGAGAGGAAGATATTTAATCTTCTCAAGTAAAACAGAAATTTACCAAGGTAAGCCATAGAAACCTTAATAAATTTAAAAGAATTGAAATAATATAAATTATGATCAATGTCTGTAAAAGAATAAAATGGTAATAAAAAAGGAAAATATCTGGAAATCACAACGGATGTTACAATACATAATGAACTAAATATAGTAAAAACAACATATCAAAATTATAGGTACAGAGTTTATACTATTCAATTATTATATAGGCAAAGAGAAGTCTAACTCAATAATCTAAACTAACATTGAAAGAAGCAGAAAAATAAAAAGGAATAAATTAACAACAAAGCAAGGAGAAGAAAGAAAATAGTAGACTAGAAAACAAAACAAAAATACACAAACAGGAAATCAGTGAAATGATAAACTTCTTTCCAATACATATTCGCATCGTTAAATATGTGAAGTGAGGACTGTGTTAATTAGACGATTCTCATTGTAAAGTAGTCAAATCCATCTAATTAGACAGTCATCACTTCACATATTTAACAGTTTGGTGGTGAAAATACTTAAAATCCACTCTTAATAGTTAAAAATAAAATGAGACATGTATGTATATATCTAGAACACAAAAGACTTTTTTGGGAAAATTTTTTAAAACTCCAAAACTCTAGTCAGATTGACCACAAAAGAAAAGGAAAAGACAAAAATTATGAATATCATGGAAAAAAAGAGGAGTGATGCCCCTGACATTGGCAGAGTATAGAGCTCAGCTACAAGCTTGGGAAAGCTGTCACAAGTCAGAAGGTGCTTTTGTTTGTTTGTTTGTTCGCTTGTTCGTTTGTCTGGGGTTTGGTTAGCTTTCCTGGGACAGGGTCTTGCTATGCTTCCCAAATGCTGGGATTGAGGTAAAGAGTACAGCGGTCCTTACCGTCTGCCATCCCCCAGCTCCGATCTTTGTGTTTGTGTTCTGAGTGCAAATTTCTAGCGCTGGAGAGAGCAATGTTCATCTTATTCTCCAAGAATCCTCTGGAAAGGACTGGCGCGATGGGCCGACCGCTTTTGATTTTCTCACCTCGGGGCATTCCCAGTCTGTGGGACTGCTTTCTGAGATGCATTTTCCAAAAGTATTTAAAGAATTACTGTGGCAGCAGCTTGGAGCTGGGGCGAGCAGTCAGGACAAGCAATGGGCAGAATGAAAAGCCCAGGGGGAAAAGGCTGGAAAAGGACATACTTGCATTTGTCAGGGCTTTTATAAAGTTCTCGCTGGTAGGGGGGAACTGATATGGCCATTCACACGGCCGAGGCTGGAACTACACTGCCCCCAGGAAGGGCTTGGGCAGATGATGCCTTTCTCTCTGCTTTTACTTGCTCTGTGCTGAAGTCCTTTCCAGGGGGCTAAGGCAGGTTCAGTTCTCCCTAAACAGATCTATATAGTTTAAACTCAGTCTCAAAAAAAAAAATGCAAGTATTCGTGTTGTTTATTTGTTGTGCTTTTTATCTTGGTAGAAATTCACAAGCCGACTCTAAAACTTACAGGAAAACGCAAAGAAACTAAAATTGCCAAGTGAATTCTAAAAATGTATTAATGTGGAAGACTCCAACATGAGATTTTAGTGTTTCAAGATTTACTATCAAAGTATATTGATCGAAACAGTGTAGCCTGGGGGACAGGATGCAAACATAAATTAATAGAGCAGAATGGAGAATTCAGAAATACGCTCATGCGTGATGGTCAACTGATCTTCAACTACATTGATAATAAGGTGTAAAATGCATAATCTTTTCAACAAATTGTGCTAAAGTGTCATAGGTCAAAACATGACTCCTACTCATTGCTTCACACCTTAGACAAAACTAACTTCAAATGGATAATAGATCTAAGTGTAAAGCCTGACTATAGACGTAGAAGAAAGCATAACTGTAAACATCTGAGACTTTGGGTCAAGCAAAGCCTTGCTTAGATATGATAAATGAACACCAAATCTAGAACAAAGTATTAAGCTATACTTCATTAAAATTAAAAACTACGCTTCTTCAAAGACATTGTTAAAAGAATAAATATAAAAGTCAAAGATTGGTGGAAACATTTTCATATCACAAAGAACTTTTATGCAGAGTATATAAATAATTATCAAAATTCAATGAGACCCAACCATTTAATAAAACTTTTGCAAAAGATCTACATGAATATTTCACCAAAACAAAGATACATATGGCAGTGCAAGCAGGGGATGGAAATTATGACCATGGTTTGAGACCATTAGATTAGAACATATACTTGCAGTGCGTAGTACCAAGGACTCGCAAGGAGGCAAAGCAATCAAAATTCTCACATACTATTGATAGGAATGCAAAATGGTAGACCCACCTTGAAAATACTTTGATGATGTCTTTTAAAGGTAAATGTATTTTTACCATACAACTCTGAATCCTGCCCTTAGGTATTAACTCCCAAATAAATGTAAACTACTAAGTCATGCATAAAACTTATGTGAATGTTTATAACATTTTCATTCATAATCACCAAAGATTACACATACCTTTAATATCTTTCAGGTAGTGGATCAGTAATATATAATCAGTGTAATATAACCATACAATGAAATAATAATCAGTAAAATGGAAGTAATTATTAATACAGATGCAAAAACATGGATGAATTGCAAATGTGTATTAATAAGTGAAAGAAGCCACACGGAAAAGTCTAAATACTGTCTAATTCCATTTGCATAACACTCTGGAAAGATAAAACTTAAAGGACAGAAGGCAGATGAGTTGCTGCCAGCTTCCAGGGCCTGGTGATAGGTGGTAAGTTGAGTGAGTGATGAACAATGGAGAAGTATGCGGGAATCCTTCCAGGTGATGGAGCTGTTCTATTATTCAGTGTGTTGATAGTTCTATTGTTGTATATCACGAAGGGTCAATCATACTGTACATGTTATGCACTCTTTTTTAAAATACAAAACTTTCATATTAAATGTAAAGGTGAAAACAAGCACAAACCCTACCATTCAAATGAGCCTGCACATTAAACCAAGAAATAGAACCTTATACCCAGAGACTGTCCTATGAATACATGGGAAATTTGATTATATGGCAGAATAGCCATTACATATCAGTAAGAAAAGAATGGGCTATTTAAAAAATGTGATGGGCCAGGTGTGATGGCACATGCCTGCAATCCCGGCACTCTAATGAAGGTGAGGCAGGAGGATTATAAATTGGAATCCAGCCTGTGCAATTTACAGGACACAGTCTCAAAATAAAAATAAATAAATAAATAAATAAATAAATAAATAAATAAATAAAAAAGGCTTGGGGTGTTGTTCAGTGTAAGAGCTCTGGATACAGCCCCCAGAACCACTGCAGAAACGCGCTGGGACCAGAGCTTATCCATGGGCAAAATGCAAACCCCTGTCTCTCACTATATATAAATATTAATTGCAAGCGTATTAAAAACCTTAAACAGGAAAAGTAATTCATGAAAGAAGGACTCTCAATGCCCAATGAGCACAAGATGTCCTATAGCTCTAGACAGTCAGGGAAATGAAAACTAAAAGAAGGTACCATTCCACAAGCATAAACTTGCCAAAACCTAGAGGCATGATAGTGCCAGCTGTTGGGAAGAAAATGAAACAGAGAGTATTTTTACACACTGCAAAAGCTCGGAAACATGTACCATATAATTCAGCTGCTCCCCTGAGAGGGCTGAATTCATCACAAACCTTGCACATGTGCACAAGGAGACACATACAGAAAGGGCCCTTTATTGCCCTAAGCGTGTTTTTGTTTAGACTTCACGGCAGTAACTAGGTATCTTTCAGCACATAGGATTCTGTCTACTTCAGAACTCTCCAATACAGACTCCTTTGCAGTCAACATAGGTTAATGCGTTCTCACTGAGATGTGGTCTCATTCTCTTTGGCATAGGATGAGTTAATGCAGCAGACTTGGCTGAACTGAGCAGAAACTAGGCTTTTTGCCTAGAATTAGACATACCTACTTTTCAACTCCAAATAAGTAGTTTTCCCTCCTATGTCTTTGTTGCAGTTTTGCTATTGCTTTGACATTGCTCAGAAGAATTTCATCTTCCAAATACAATGTCTGCCAAGCTGTCCTTCCTTAACCCCAGTGTTCAACCAGAAAACTCATATTTTTGTCTCTCACATCAATATTATCTAGTACTTGCTCTTTCAATTTTCTGAAGATTCCTTGTTTTTGCTCTATTTTATGACAAAAATTATGCAACAGAAGTTTTGTTACTAATATACACTAACTCTATTATATATTTTATTTCATATGTAGCCCAAGACAATTCCTCTTCGCTAAAAAAATTGAGGACAAAAAATATGTTAGACCATAGGTTGTCCTAGCCTCTCCAACTTTGAAATAGCTATATCCTGTTGTCCCATTTTAGAACCCTTGTCAGAAAATGTATCATCTTCCTTAAACCTTGCTAGCAGACTTGGATTTCCTATGAGTCTTAGTTTCTATTTTAGTTTAGTTTATTTTAGTTTAGTTTAATTTAGTTCATTGTGGGGCTGGGAATCGAACTCAGGACCTCACACCTGCCAGGCAGGCACTGTGCTGCTGAGCCAAATCCCTATCCCCTGAGTCTTAGTTTCTACCTCGGTAAAAAGGGCATGTCAATATCTGCCCTTGCAGACCTACTGTGAGAATTAAATAAGAGGTACTGTACATGAAGTCACATTGAAATTGGAAAGCTCTAGTCAACTCTTAGTTATTACCAATACTGTCCTATCCATTATGGTAGAACTTTCCTGTACCTGTCACAATATCCTCTACAAAGTTTTTAAAATATGTGGGGCAAGAAAAATGATCCATCTTCTTTAGATTCATTAAAAATTCATGGAAGCTGTGGCCATTTGAGGGGCAGATGGTTGGAATTTCCAGAGGAGAAATGTTTATTTTATATTTTAAAAATATGAATTGAGGGCCCTGCTCCTAGAAATCATGATTTGATGCTCAGGATCAAGTCAGGTTTATGAAAGCCTTCTAGTGATTTTGATAATCAGCAACATTTAAGAATTACTTGGCTAAGCAACATCTAAGGCACAATGCCACAAAAATTGTCTCAATGAGCTATGTCTATGAGTTTGCTTTGCATTCGGTTGACTTATCCCTAGTTTCTGCCTCTAGGCCCTGCCCCTTTACCTAGCTCTCCATTTCTCTCAGATCTCGAATCCTTTGTCCCACAACACACAGACTATTAGCCGGCTCCGTTCCAACTGCATTCATCCTGGTGCCAGCTATAAGTTCCTTCAGGTTCCAAAGGAGATGCCATTGCCATCACTTCCATTCCAGCCTTGCCTTGCCAATGCTCCAGCTAGGAATAGCCCAATTTGTGTTTGGTGGTGCTGAAACTGGATCTTTCAGCCCCAGTATCCCTCATTGGCATTAAGGCTGCTATAAATTCCTGAGAAAAGTACTGATGATATTAAGACCACATCTTTCTTCGCTTCAGACCTATTTGTGTCCAGAGCAACTGAGCTGCATGGTATTTGTGCTTCAGATCCAAGGAGGCAGAGAGGTGCCTTGCTTTTGCATAGGAGGACTGGTCAGCTAAGATGCATCCCTAGGTTTTAAATAAACACTAAATAATCTGGTTGTCTATCTTACCAGGGAGATGGCCATTAATACTACTTAAGATTCCAGCAAGGAATACAGGGTCATCAGACTCAAGCTTCTTGTTCAGGCTGGAACGAGTCCCAGAAAAGAGAGAAACATAAAGTCAAAGTCATTGAGACTGGATCAGGGACCTGGCCACAAGTAAGGACATCGGAACACCTCTGCCATGTGAGATGTACAGTAGACTCACCAATTGTTAACAAGTGCTTCTGGCCACCACAGGTAAAGATGGTTTACCCTCAAAGACAAGTCCATGGTAGCTACTGCTCCTCTAACTAGGTCAACACCTATTTTTTGCCTTAGGCATAACCCAGTCTGCTTACTGAAAGAAGATTTTCCATTTTGATGGTACATACAGTATAAGACCTTGAGTATGGAGTTTTTGCTGGGGTCAAATCAATGACAGTCTCGGGAATCTTAAGAGGCTTCATTGACAAAACTTGCTCTGCATCTGGCCTAAAATTACCTCCCTATTAATTGTCGCTGATAGTCGTACCCATTAGGAAATAAGAGGACAGCTTAAAGAAAACATGATCGCTGGGAAGAAGTTATTTGTCATTTGATCTCTACATTTCTTCTCTGCCCTGGCCTTTTGTGGCACAAGTCCTGGGAAAGCTATACCTCTCTACTTCACTTTGGGCTTCTGCTACCACATTTTTTTCTTCCCATACTAGTCTGGCTCTGCCTATTACACCACTGAAAAGAAGCCTAGATCTACCCACCACTAAAGGAGAAGTCTCAAGACATTTGAAACAGAAAACCTGTATCCTGCCTTCCTTCACCTCTCACTTCCTGCTAAGCTGATAAAGACAGCACTTCTGAAGCCCAGGGCCTTTCCAATGATCTAATCTCTGTCTCTGGCCCCAGGTTCAACATCCTTCTACCAAGGATCAACATCCTTTCTTCTTCTTCATGAGGACCTTCATGCTTAATGTGCAGTTAACTTCACTTCTGCTAGCAATTCTGTGATCTCATTTCTCTGGCAACTCCACAGTGCACTACTTTTGATTAGATCAGACCCCTGTGCATTTGCCATGTTAGACATCAGAGATGTGAATTTGAAGTATGCTTACTACAATCTTTGTAATATTCCAACTATATGTGAATTTTCCTAAACTCCATATCTTAAAAGGTCTCCTAAAGAATAATGCAAAAGTCTACATGAGTAGTCTCTCATTTGTTGTTTCAAACCCCAAATCCCTTGAATACCTGATTCAGGTTAGTTTTTACCGTTATGCCAGCAAGTTTTCTGGGTCAGTCTCAGGAATAAGCACATAGGCATTGTTCTGAAATGAGATGTCTGAGCCGCATCTTCAATGTCACAATATCTGTGTAACATTGAACAAGGTGTTAGTTTTAAAATGAGAGACTTCCATTCCAATTCAATTAAGAATGGCAAAGTATTCTTGGGTTTGACTGGTACTCATTATGGATGATTTAATTACCACTTTTCTCCACTGATTATCTTCCTGATGTCGATCCCTGAAAGCTTGAAAATAAGACAAAAAATATGACTTAGACAAAGAAAATTTTACAGTTGTGTAACCCTACATGTTTGCAAACAGTAGTCTGGCATCCAAAAGGGGCATACTAATATACAGAGGGATTACCTGGACATTCCGGTTTCTATAAGAGGCATAGAATGTTGAAAACAGTCTGTATATTTTGAAAAAGAAAATCTTTGTGTAGCTATTTCACAGCACCACTTTAGTAAATCAACTAATCTCATGTACAATAAAAAGAATGACCTTAGCAACTTTTGCTGACCCTAAATCAGAAAAGTCACCCTATATCATAGCATTACCTGTGACACCTATGTGGCTATCACAACATTCCTTAATGAAATTTTAATCTCTGTCTTCTTATTCTAATAGGGAGCAGGATACCACTCACTGGTGCTTATTCTAATGCTTTTTTTGAAACACCTCTCCTACCTCCATGTATAAGAAAACAATCTCATTTCTGTCTACACTATCCTCTGGGTTTTGAACATAAGAGCAGAGTCATTGAAGAATATTTACACTGCTATGGTCCCATTGATATTGCCAGCGATGCCTTTATCTTGTCACTGAACAGTTCTCATAGAACACTTTGCTCTACTCCTCCATAAAGAACACCTCCTTCCGTAAGAAATATCAACTTTTACCTGCAGTTTCCTACTATATGGGGTCCAATGGTCGGTAGTCATTCCTTGAGCAAACCACATTACCAGAAGGACCCATCTGGTGCCCAGATTTGGGACAATGAAAATGTTGCACAGTGCTGGGCCTTGGTAGAGTACAAGATGACACTGAGCTTTTCTCTCGGTATATATGGATTACCGGCCCAGCTGTGAGCATGATGCTGAAAGTTTCAGAATTATTCATTTCCCTATGCCCTTCAAGGTAAGAGCAACTGCCAGTTTAGCTGCCTTCTAGCTCTGGCACAGGTTAACCCAAAGGTGATACACAGTGTATCTGTGTGGCTTTCTGACGGTACCTCAGGTGACTGCAGATCCAACTTCTATACTGTCTTCTTTTCTAATTAAACAAATTTAGTTTTATTGCTATGCTGCTATGGTTTCTATTATAGTTTTATTGTGGGCAGCTTTTTGTTATGTTTTAGTAATACAGAAAAATGTGATTTCTTCTGGTATGTTTATTCACACATATAACATAGTTTTGATCATTTTATCCATTACCCCTTTATGTTCCTTCCTCTCCCCTGACCTCCTTCTCAATCTCTAAGTCTACTTTCTAGTTTCTTGTCATAATTTAGAACTTGTGTGTAATACTGAGCTTTCTAAAATTGGCTGATTTTACTTAGTATTATGATTTCCAATTCCATCCACTTTCCTGCAAGTCACATGAATTTATCCTTCTTTGCAGCTGAAGAGTACTTTATTGTATATATAAACCATATTTTCTTTATCCATTCTTCTCTTGATGGTCATCTAGACTGTTTCCACAGCTTACCTATTGTGAAATTGGCCGCATGGGCATGCATGTATCACTATAGTGTGCTGTCTTCCATTCTTTGGGGAATATCAAGAAGTAGTACGCTTGAGTAGTACGGTGGTTCTATTTATAGTCTTTTAAGGAATCTCCATCCTGATTTCCACAGTGATTATATTAATTTACATTCTCATCAACAGTGCAAAAGCATTCTTTGTTTGCCTCTGAATCCTCACCAGTATTTTTTTTTTTTTTGTATTCTTCATGACAGCCATTCTGACTGTATTAAGATGGAATCTCACTGGAGGTTTGATTTGTACTTCCTAAGTTGCTAAAGATACTGACACTTTTCATGTATTTATTGTGCATTTGTACTACTTCTTTTGAGGATTTTCTGTTCAACTTTTTGGCCCATTTACTGATTGGGTTATCGGCTTTAATTTTGAATACTTTTGAGTTTTATATATATTCAAGACATTGATCCTCTATGAAAAGAATAGTTAGCAAAGATTTTCTCCCATTCCATAAGCTGTCTTTCCACTCTGTTGTTTCCCTTGCTATACTGAAGCATTTTAATTTGATATAGTCCCATTTGTTGAGTCTTAATATTATTTCCTGTGTTATTGGGGTCCTATTCAGGAAATGGTTGCCTGGTAGCTGACTCCTAATTTTTCTGTAGACTGCATCAGTTGAACTGTCTGCTTGCAGTCACATTCGCAATGTCACTCCTGAGCATATTCTTTCAGATTGTTACTGTCGCTACATTCCAAGGCCTAAAATTAAGTCATTCTACAACCAGATCAGACTCCAGGAGTTCCAGCCTGAATTTGAGGTCCTGAGACCTCCCTTTGTCTAGAGAGAGACAAATCATGATACAGACAATTAAATAACTAACTTCCCCAAAAATAAAGAAATAGGTGATATACGTAACTCACCAATAGGAAAGTAAGATAGAAATAGTCCATTTCCAAGAAGGGAAATTACAGTCCACATTTATGGTGCATAATCTTACTAAATATTCTCAAATGTATTATTTCATTTGATTGTCACAAAAAAACTCTGGAAAGTTTGTATTCCTTCATTTAACAGATATTGAGAATTTACTACAGGCTGGGCAGTGTTTGATGATTTAATAGTGAACAAAATAGTTAAAAATTCCCACCCTCTTCTTCCATTTAAGTGGAAGGAAATCAGAACAAATATAAATAAATTATTGGAATTTAATGATGCAATAGAGAAGAATGAAGCTCAGAAATGAATACAAATTTTTAAACAGGATCATCCATCAGAAAGGCCTCACTGAGAAGATGACGCTTGAGTAAGAAGTTTATTTAATTATTCAAGTGACAGATGATGGATTATGGTGGCTCAGACTAAGTTGGTAGCAATAGAGATGGTGAAAGTTGGTCAGATTTGGTGATAGAATTTTTGGAGGGTTGGACTTAAAAAGAGGAATCAAGTTTCTTGGGAAGCTAAATGGCACACTGGCTATCTCTATATTGTAGCCAAATGAAAAAATGAAGGCTCAGAGAGGTCAGTTGCTTTCTTAAGGTCACTCAGTCAGAATGGGCTGAAACAAACTTGTGAAGTAAAGTCTTCCACTCCACGCTGAAGCAAAGGACACAGAACACAGAACCATGTTATTGCCCACTGCGAAGCTACTTTTCTTAGAAACCATTTCCAAAATGTGTTAAGTTTGACTGTGTGGGTGGTAGTTAGGATGATAAGACAACCTTTCATTCATTGTCTTGACTTCTCCCTCCCTCTCCACTGCAAAGGCTTCCGGATTGTTAGTTACCTGTAGCTTAAACCAAGGGAGTCTAGTGGGAGAAAGGAAGGCAGTAGGATCTGACAAAAATCCAATATGGAAATCCATGAGAGCTTGCCTATGTCCACATACTGTCATTAGAAGGGGTACAAGGTTACGTCCTGACACTCAAGAAGTTCATCCCAGTACCTCTCCTAAATAATTTCTGCGATTTCCTCCTCCCACCTTTGCAGAGACATTGTTCCTCATCTGGGTGGTCCTAAATGAACACCATGACATGGGAACATTGTGCTAATTATGTGAAAATGTGATGTGAAAATTGGCGTACCATAAGACAAGGTATTTATTGAAGTCGTATCAGATAGTGGTGTTAAAGTTGGAGTTCGAATTCAGTCTCTTCAGTCCTGACCTTGAATATATTCCAACTATCTTGAACTATATCTTCTCTAACAACGGTCAGTAGCTCTCTGCTTCTCCTCACTAATTGGATCCCAGGAAACAAATGGTCTAGAGCAGAGTTATGGGAGGAAGACACCGCATTAGGAACAATTTTGTGGTAATAGGTAGGTCTCTGATCTATTAAAAGGAAGACTATAAAAGAGAATTGCAGATAACTTATTTATAGAAATCGCAAGCAATTGAAAGACCAATTATTCCAAGAGTGCATTAACATGGATTTTCTGTTCACATATCAAATGAAGAGAGAGACTAAAATATATAAATGTCAGTGATGGGTGAGAGTAAGGGTCTATGAATGTGTTCCAGTGTAGTTGATTGAGCACAATGTGTAATTTTCCCAAGATAAGAATTAGCTCAAAGGTCGCTCACGGGCAGGGTAATTGTTAGCATTATTCGCTCATGGGAAAGGTTCGCTGCAGCTAGCCTTCACTCGGACCAGATGCACATGCGGTATTTTATATATCGTGACTTTTGTAACTTTCCTCCACCTGTGGTGCCTTCTGTCCTCTTTTCTATATATCAATTACTTTTCTTCTGAATAAGTGTTCCCCAGTTCTCTGTTATGCTAGGTGCTGCTCTTGTATTCACTGCCGACACTAAGCACATACCTCTCTTGCTGCCTTCATCAAGCCCTAACATAATTTTATGTTTGAAAGTTTCTGTTTTGCCTACTATGTTTTGCTCATCTGTGCCTACCCAGAACCCAGAAAAGTAGATCAAGAAATAACTGTTGCACTAATTAAATAAATGAAACTGTCAAGCTTTTCATTCTCCAGAATAATGTTTTAATTCATAAGTAAGTAAGATCTTATTATTCCTCTGTCTTAAAATCTCCTAAGACCTTCATCACATACTTGGAATAAATTCACGTCGTTACCATGATTTGCGTCCAACATGACCTAGTGCTGCCCACCTGCGTGATTCCATGCTCTCCACCCAACTGCACTACACTCCATCTTCACAGTCATTATCACCCCAGAACTGCCACCCTCACACCTGGAAACCTGCTCAAGTTGATCCAGATCTCAAAACACTGACCTCCCTGCTTTCCCACTGCTGCCCATACTAGACACGGGACTAAAAATAAAGCAAAAGTAAAAGTAAAATAGAACAAGCAGACAAAACATCATGCTGTGGATGAGTAGGAGAGTAATACTGAATCAGCATCCACCCTAGCCTGTGGAATGACTAAAGAGGTGGTGTTTTTAATTCCAAATAATTTATTATGGCAAAATCTACATATTATAAAATAAACAAATTTAAAATGAACAGATCAGTGGTGTTAAGCATTTTCTCTCTACTCTCCCTCTACTCATTCCTGGGAACCATCAATCTGCATCTTATCACTATGGATTTACTTATTCCAGAGATTTTATGTAGATGAAATCATGCAGTATGTGGACCTTTGTGCCCGCTACCTTTCACTTAATGTAACACTAAGGAGAACTAGAAAGTATTTTGCTGGTTGAAATTATTACAGTAAAACATATAGCATGAAACCTAATGGGAATAAATAAGAATTCCTCCGTTTGTGTTAAAAAAATAAATACAGTAATATACAGGATTGAAGAGACTGGCTGGTGAACAAGCATGAGAAAAGGAATTTAGGTAATCAAAAAAGCACACGGTAAGCCTAAAAGATAAGACCATCACCAAATAGGCTAGTTCTATTTTACCATAGAGTAATAACACTATTATATCTAAAGCAGGAGAGGTGATAGAACTCGTTAGACTTGACATAGCTGGAAAACATAGAAAGCAATCATTATGTTCATACGAGAAGACACACTTCAGACTGGTGATTAATAAACCAAGTAGTCTCCAGAGAAGCATTTCCCAAACTGACCTATGGACTACTTGTATCCCAAGTGAAATATTAACTAGCAAGTGTTCTGAGGGGGAAAATACCCATAGTCACAAAAGTGTACATATTAAAACTGCTTTATATATCGTCATAAATATTAGCATATAAAGGAATCTTTGTAGTTCTATATTATAATCTAACTTGGTTTTAAACTACCCAAATATTTGACAAAATAAAAAAACTGAAAAACTGGCTCACACTGACTTCTCCCAGGATAATAGCATTCAGTAGAATACAGGTTGAGAGATGGTGGTCGAGAGGCTAGTGCTGGAGACTGGGAAAGTCTCTGACACCACAGAACACTGGAAGACACTGGGGATAGTATTTTCCAGAGGCTTATTATGGGAAAAGGGAGCGTCTTTCTTAAGGCAAGAAAGTAAGTCAACTCCCTCATAAGTCAATCTGACCAACCTGGGACAAAACTTTTCAAAAAAAGTTTAACGGGGAAACACTACCCCATTTACTAGAGTTATATAAGCAGAAGCCAGATAGCTAAATATCAGAGATGATTAATGGCAGATTATACTCCTGGAGATGTTTGTCTAGAAAAAGTGAGAAATTATTTCAAAAGTTAACATTCTGTGCCTCATAACCAGTTCACAGCTATCATATGATTTAACAGGTGTTTCAGCTGGAATGGTCTATAATACACAGAGCAATGTGGTAATGAGATGACGGTGTATTTCAAAAGATAGGGAGTGGACTTTTGGGTAAACTAAGTGTCAAGTGCCACACTTAATCCCCATCAGCCAGCCATTGTACAATAGGATACCAAACAGAGCAACAAGAAACTTGAATCCTTAAACTGAAGAATGAAAGAGCTGGAGTCCAGATTCATTTATAGATCATTGAGTAAGGGGACAAAAAGATTGCACCAAAGCAGTCAAGGAAGTATCAAAAGCTTTTCCACTGAAATTAGGAAGAAAACAACAATACTTGTTATTACCTCTTCTGTTCTATTCTAAGATGGTGTGACTCTTTCTGTAAAAAATATAAAAGGAATGCTAGAGAACTATTAGAATTAAGAAGACAATACAAGAAGTCCTTCGGATACAGAAAAAATATATAAAGTCAATCACATTTCTAATTAGCTATGACACATATAAAAGCCTGGATTAAAATATTGAATCTCCAATGCAATCCCAATCAAAATACCACTAGCCTACCTCACAGAGGTAGAGAAAGCATTCCTAAAATTTATCTGGAACCAGAAAAGACCTAGAATAGCAAAGGCAATTCTGGGCAACAAAGGGAAGGCAGGAGGCATCACAATCCCCGACTTGAAACTATACTACAAAGCTACTGTGATAAAATCAGCATGGTACTGGAAT
>RJWM01018043.1:0-41682 GCA_004363535.1 Dasyprocta punctata | reverse complement strand
AATGGATTCTGCATTTTTCCCTTTAGTGTGATCAGATTCTATTCATTTATTTTTAATTTTGAAGTCTTACTTTCCAGTGCACCACTTTTAGGTTTGTTACATGTTTCTGATGAATTGTCTCACTTATTATTTTTAGTAATATCTAATTTTTGAAAATTGCATTGCTTGATTTCTATAATCATATTATTTTTCTTATACTACTGTTTTCCTTGTTTATAATTTTTACCATTTTACTTTCAATCTGTTTATGCCTTTGTATCTGGGAGATAGAAACACACTTGACTCATACTTGTTTTAGTCTGAGAAAGTTTTACTTTTAACTTTTGGGTCATTTTACATTCAATGGAATTATTGACGCAATTGCATGTTAGTCTATAGTTGTTTGGTAACTTTTTGTTCCATTTGTTTGTTTGATTTTGCTGTTCTTAGTTTCTGCTTGCATTATTATTATACTAGCATTATTTTATTATTCAAATTTCCATATCAGTCTTTTAATTATACTTGTTTTCCTCCTCCCCTTTGTCTTCTTTGTTCTGATAGTATTTTTTTTCTGAGTCAGAGTCTTCCCACATAGTTCAGACTAGCCTTGAACATGCTACATAGCCAAGGCTGGCCTTAAACTAATGGTGAGCCCCCTGCCTCAGCCTCCTGAGTGCTGGGATCATAGGCTTGTGCCACCATGTGTACTCTCGCGGTACTGGGGTAGAACCCAGGGCTTTTACATATTTCTAACCCTTTTCAATCTTTATTTTTTTTAGACTGTCCAAGTTTTCTAGGGTGGGTTTGAACTTGTGATCTTCCTAGCTCAGTCTCACAAAGTGCTGGGATTATAGGGGTATGCCACAGTGCTCAATCTATATTTATTATTTTTAATTGCTCTGTGAAATAAAAAATACTCAGTTTAATGAACTTTGCATTGTCTCACATTATAGTACAATAAATGAACCTGATAAAAATGCAATTCAATTTACCCATTTATCTTACATAAATAATTTGCGTTTATATATGGTACAAACTCACAATATACGGTTATTACTTTTGCTTTAAATAATCGGTACCTTTTAAAAGATAAAGAAAAAACAGGGTTTCATATTTACTCACATTCTTACCATTTTCAGTGTTGTTTATCTCTGCATGTTGTTTTCAGTCTCCATTTGTTAACGTTTCCATTAGTCTGAAGAACTTTTATGATTGCTTGAGAGCTCAGGCTGTTAGCTACTAAGTCTTTTAGTTTTGATTTTTAGAAAAAACGTTATCATCCTTGATCCTAAGAGCAATGGGATACCATTAGAGAGATTTAAGCAAAGGACCGAAATCAGCATTTGATGTTTTTAAAGATCATTTATTATAGTGATAAATAGTTAAGCACAGGTTGAGGATAGATTCAAGGAGCCAGCTCTAGATGCAATTACTAGTCTGGACAAGAATGAATGGATGTAGTGGAAATGGAGATGCAGCTTTTAAAGTAAGATTTTGACTTATTAAATAGCTCTGAGAAGAAAATGTAAGCATTTTGTTCGCAAAATCTAGGCTACACTGTAAAATAACAAATTGACCTTTTAGTTTCTCAGCCTGTTTTATATTTTTGAGCTAAAAAAGTAAAATTTTAGCCACACACAAATGAACCGATTAAAAAATAATTTTCTGTTAAACGAGGAAAACCAGAAGACGTTTACTGAATCTACTCATCTTTTCTAATATGTCTAAAATGAATGAATGAATGAATTCTCCATAAAACATAGTATGCATGAATATCATAAGCACTGATAAAAATTTAGTGTCCTCTTGTGCACCAGTGATATAGCAAGATTCCATACCAGATAACAAAATGTATTGTCCAATTTATAGCAGGTGACATTAGTTCGAACTATATTTGTGCCTACGAGGACTAATTACTGTATGTTATCATTACCATTCATATGTAAGAATGCTAGTGAGTTACATGAGTAACCTGTGAGTGTCAAGCATAATAAAGAATGTTTGAAATATTCCTTTTTTTTGTTTTTTCTTAATCCCTTCAAAATGGGATGACATGACCAGTGAGAAAAAGATTCATAATTTTTACAGAAGGGCTCCTCAGCTGGCTATCCCTCATCCAGAAAATCTCATCTGTGGATGGTACTAGACCTAAAAAGCATTTGAGAATGCATAGAGACATTTTGTCACCTCGCTTAGGTGATCTTACTTGTATTTGGTAGATGGCTAGCAGGAATACTAATGATCTGGGAAAGTAGTATACCATTCCTCACAAAGAACTGTCCTGCACTATCAGAAATGCCCTCTTAAATATACACAGGACAAGTGCTGTTCCTTTTTGTTTTCTTTGGATTCTCCACCATACTTGACTCAATAGCTTAGAGAACATTATTATATTTTAAGGAATAATGACTGCATAAGTGAACCATATAAGGCACTTAAGTAGTATGCTGTAAAACATACCGAGATTCATATCTCTGACTGTTCTACTGGGAATAAATTTTTTTTAAGTTGGCTATTCAATAATTTATATTTAGAGCCAATTCTCACTCCCACTCTTTGCCAAATTTAAAGTGAATTGTTTTTCTTGACTGTAAAAATAGCCTAAGTCCTTTCTATTTAAGTATGGTTCATGCATCATAAATTAATTCTCCCCTTATTCAATGTAGCTAAGAATAAAATAGAATTACTAGAGTCTTTTTATGCTTATAGCATTGTTCTGTAGTCACTTACATGGCCTAATATTCTATTACTCAAATTATTCTTGGTATCTATATCCATTAAGTAGAAGACATAAGAAAGTTTAATCCTCTCTCTTTCTGTTCTTCACATTTTATCATATAATAAAAAGGTGAAATGTACTTGGATATTTTCTCAAATTCATAAGATTCCCTTACACAAGGCTTAAAGATTAATATGTATACGTGAGAGAAGTATACTTTTAAAATCATTTAAAATGTTCCTTCACCTATTGTCATTCAATAATCAAAGACTAAACGTGTACAAGACATGATTTTCTGCATATTAGCAGTGCACGAATGAATGAGAGTTTTCTCATAAGATCTTAAAGGGTTTCCCCATTTAATTATATCAACAGCAGGTTTGTCATAAATGGCTTTTATCGGGTTGTGTCAAAGTAATTTTATTCCTATTTTCTTCAGGTTTTGTTTTAAATCATAAGATGGAGTTTGGATTTTTCCAAAGGCCTTTTCTGTGTTTACTGAGATAATCATACAGTATTTTTCTTTGCTTTCGTATATATGGTATACTGCATTACATTTATTTACTTGCATATGTTGAGCCATCCTTGCATCTCTGGGATGAAGCCTACTTGGTCATGATGTATGATTTTTTTTTTATGATTTTTGCATTCTGCTCACCAGTATCTTATTGCGGATTTTTGTGTCTATGTTCATTAAAGAAATTGGTATGCAATTTCTTTTTCTTGTCTGATTTTGAAATCAGGAATGATAGCTAGGAATGAGTTTGAGAGTGGTCCACCCTCTGAATTTCACAAAAGATTTTGAGAAGTATTAGCATTAAATCTTCCCTGAAGTTCTTGTAGAATTCAGCAGTGAATGTGTTGGGTTTGGAGTTTTTCTTGATAGATTTTTATCACTGCTTCAATTTCATGGCCTGTTATTGGATTATTCATGCTTCTTATATCTTTTTGGTTCAGTTTTAGTAATTCATAGTATGTACAAATCTATTTCTTCCGAATTCTCCAATTTATTGAAGTACAAGCTTTTGAAGGAATTACTAATCTCTCTAAAATCAGGAACAAGATAAGAATGTCCAGTAACACCACTCCTATTAAAGATAGTACTTGAAACATTAGCCAGAGCAATCAAACTAGAGAAATAAATGGCTGGGTATGGTGGCATACACCTTTAATCCCAGCACTCAGGAGGCTGAGGAGGCTGAGGTAGATGGAGTGTTGTGAGTTCCAGGTAGGCTTGGGCTACCACGTGAGCAAGGCCAGTCTGAACTACATTGTGCAATCCTGTCTCAAAAAGAAAAAAGTAGGGCTGGGAGTTTAGCTCAGTAGCTTAAGTGCCTGACTGATAGTTGTGAGTTTGTTCCCCAGTACCACAAAAAAAAAAAAAAAAAAAAAAAAAAAAAAAAAAAAAAAAAAAGTGATATGTATAGGAAACAAATAAATCAAATTATTTTTATTTGCAGATGACATGATCTTTTATGTAGAAGACTCAAACTACATCTTAAGACTTTCTGAATTAAAAACCAAACTCAGTCATGCATCAGGATACAAGATTAATACACAAACTAACAGCTTTCCTGTAGATCAATAATGAACTCATGGAGAGAGAAATTAGGAAAACAGCACCACTCTTAATAGCATCAAGAAAAATTAAATGCTTAAGAATTAAGGACCCACAATAAAAACCACAGTACTCTGAAAAAGGAGACAAAAGAGGACATCAGAATATAGTAAGATATCCTTTATTTCTGGAGAGGCAGATCCAATATAATCAAAATGGATATACTACCAAAACTGATATATAGGTCTAATGCAATCCCAAACAAAATATCAACAGAATTCCTCACAGGACTAGAGAAAATAATCCTACAATTCACAGAACCAGAAGGTATCCAAAATAACAAAAGCAATCCTGGGCAACAAGAGCAAAATAGAAGACATCACAATCTCTCTCTTCAAGTTGTACTATAAAGCAAAGGTGATAAGAACATGGTACTGGCACAAAAACAGACGTGTGAATCAATGGAACAGAAGAGAAAATATAGAAACAATCCCAGGAACAGTTAGTCATATGATCTTTGAAAAAAGGGCAAAAAACCCAAAACAAAACAAAAACAAACAAACAAACAAAAAACAGGCAGAAAGAGTAGCCTGTTTAACAAATGGTGTTGGAAAATTGGCTATAAACATGCAGAAGATTGAATTTACACCCATATATCATACTTTGTACTGAACTTAAAGCAAAATGGATCAGAGACTGAATTACTGAAATAAAAGTGCTTATCCCCTGCAAAATAAAATAGGTAATACTCTCAAAGATATAGGATAGGTAAAGACTTTGAACACAACCCCAATTGCTGGAGAAATGACATCAAGAACGAACAAATGGAAATGTATCAAATTAAAAAGCTTCTGCACAGCAAAGAATAGAACAAAAAATGTGAAAAATATTGCAAACTACCCCTTGTAGAGGACTGATATCTGGTATTTATAAAGAACTAAAAAATATAGTTCTCCCGAAGTAAAAAACCCAACCAAAAATATGAATAATTGAAATAAACAGATGCTTCTCAGATGCAATATGAATGTGCAATAAATACATGGAAAAATGTTTAACATCTCTGGCCATTAGCAAAATGAAAATTGAAACAATACTGAGATTCTATCTTACCCCAGAAAGAATGGCTATTGTCAAGAAATCAAATAGTAGCAAATGCTGGTGAGGCTGCAGGGAAGAAGGAATCCTTCCAAATGTTAAATATTACAGCCACTATTGATGTCAACATGGACAGTCCTCAGAAAACTAAAACTAGAAATTTCGTTTGACCCAGCTATATTTTTCTAGTTATTTTCCCAAAAAATTAAAGTCATTATATTAAATCAATAAATGTATACCCTTGTTTATAGCTACTTAGTTTATAATAGCTAAATCTTGCAGGTGGTGACCTTTATGTCCAATATCACATGAATGGATAAAGAAATTGTGGTATTTATACACAACAGAGTTCTATTCTGCCATGAAAAAAGATAAATTTGAGTCATTTGTAGGAAAACGTATGGATCTTGGGGCCATAATGAATCAGACACACAAGTTTAAATATCACAAGATTTGTATTATATAGAAGTCCAAAATATAAATAAATTAAAGAGCCAAATAAAAGATAAATAGTAGGAAAAAGGAAGATACACATGCTTTGCAGGTGGAATGGGACCAAGTGATGGGAGCAGCAAGGAGAAAGTGAAGAGGATAGGAAGAGGATAAAAATAATTAGGATGTGACATAGACATGTACCAACTCCTCACAAAGAGTGTGATCATTATGTGTTGCCAACATCTACAAATATAAAAATAGCATTGCTATGGTTTCCTTTTAAAAAGACCTAAAGGAGAAGATTAGAGGTTCAGTCTTATAAATTGTATGTCTCCTATGTCAAGAATAGTTTCAGTTCATAAATAGGGTCTAAAGAAGGAATAGGAAGTTCTACTGGCCTATGTGTGTATGTAGTAGAAGAGAAGAAGAAAGACCCTTCTGGGGAATGAGATCAGTGAGATTGTGGAGCTTGAAAGATGAGTGGATGCTAAATAGGTAAGTAAAGGTAAGGAAAAAGTGAAAGAATATCTAAGGAGAGCAAAGCTGTGAGTCACTTTCATACATGTGGACCTCATCTACTGGGTCTAAATATTATTAGTGGTAAACAGAAATAACTGGAGAGATGAGTGGACAATATCCTGAACATTATGCTATGGATTTTCATATGTATGTTCTAGGCTAGACTATGGCTCTTCAAGAGTAATCTCTGAGACCAACAGCTTCACCTCTGGAAATTGGTCAGAGATGCTCATTCCCAGGCTCACTCCAAACCTAGTGACTCAAAAATTCTGGAAGTGGAAAGGGACAACCTATATTTCAACCTTTCTTGAAGGTGATTTGTTGCATGCTAAGATTTCCAAACCACCAGGGTAAAAGAAGTCACAAATTG
Organism: Dasyprocta punctata; assembly: GCA_004363535.1. Taxonomy (NCBI): domain Eukaryota; kingdom Metazoa; phylum Chordata; class Mammalia; order Rodentia; family Dasyproctidae; genus Dasyprocta; species Dasyprocta punctata. The sequence goes on along the minus strand of RJWM01018043.1, from coordinate 35,007 downwards.
GTATTAAACTGGGTAGCAAAACATTCAGCCTGTGTTTCAAAAGATTATTCTAGTGAAGGTTTGAGCTCAAAGAAGTAAGATGGGAGACAAGGAGGTCGTGCAGGAGTACATGTGCAAGAAGCCATGAAAGCATGGCCGTATGATCAGCAAGGGGTGAGGAGAGAGGCAGGGAATCACTGAGGGATAATAAAATATACTAAGTAAGCAAAAAAGGAGAGCTTTTCTACCTCTGATGACTTAGTGGTGAAAGATGGTACTAATCAAATTGGGGTGTGTAGGACTGGCATGCTGAGGCTGAATTTTTCAGAAGCACAGTGGGGAAAAATATTGAATAGACAGTTGGATATGCAAGAATGGAGCCCTAGAAGGATGTGTGGCTGAAAATAGTGGCATAATAACCTTTATCGATTCTAAGAAACTGGCAGCATGTATGAAAGGAAAATGTATTGGACAAAAGAGAATAGAAGCCAGTTTATGCCTAAGAATCATTTATGGGCTAGACAGAGAGGAAATGCCTCTGTTTGCAACAGAGTACAAAGTGGTTCATTGTTTTGTGAGTGAAAAGGAGAACCAGAAGAGTATGTGGTTATAGATATCAAAGGAGGTGAATTCTAGGGGGACAGTATTGATTATTAGTGTTAAGTTATAGGAGAAAGCTCAGGAGACTCAGTTAGTTTTGATGTTAGAGCTCATTGGTAGTCTTGTCACGACAGTTTCTGGATTGTGGTGAAGATGTTTTTCTTGAATCTGGCCAGGAGTGATAACAAATGCCCTATTTTAGAAGATGATGTCTAGCTGTCTCTGGCTTTGCTCAGTACTTCAACATTCCTGTGAAGTTGCCTGCTGAATGAAGTAAAGAAGACACATTCTATTGAGAAGAGAGGACACGGTTTCTTCTAGAAATAACAAAGTGGAGCATAAGTTCTGGAAAGAGAGATAAAGGAATGAGTGAGGCTTGTACATTCAGAAGGTAGAGTTAATATAAGACACTGAAAAGTCTTAGTTCTTGAGTCAAATGAAGAAATGTTAGATGCCCTGACAGCTGGGTCTCACACAGATGGCAGGAAGAGGCAACACCTGTATGCCTTTGCATTGCCCATGGTAGCGATAGTCATTAGGTGGAGTAAAATGATCTCTCTCTCTCTTTCTGTCTCTCTCTAGCCAGAAAATTTACTGAGATTTAATTTTGAAACTAGATGTACTAAAGAAAAAAAAATACTCTCTACAATTGCTTGTATAAATTCTTAACTTTTTCATCCTGCAATGGCTTGCATCCCACTGCTGTCACCATGACCTCCCCACAAGTACTCGAATCAAGTCAGTAAATAACCCGAGATGAAATAAAATATTTCTCTCTGGCTCTCTGACTCTCTCTTCCTTTTTATTTTTAGGGCTGGCTTGGAATGAAACTCGTCCCTGGGGTTTGGGAGAATTAGTTCATGATACCCAATAGTATTAAACAGTTAATTGGCTTTTAGCTTAATTCCAGATTCTGGAGACAGATTCTATTTAATAATTTAGACTCCATTATTTTAGAATTGAATTGAAATGACCTTAGGATATCTGGGCTATGTATTTCCCTGGAAATTCTTGTGTCTCTCTGCTTCAAACATTCATACTTGTCACACTACACCATTTGGCTCATATCTGACAATAAAGCGTCATTTGAATTTGTGACATTTCCTTGCCATCTCAGTTTTACTAGCATAAATGGAAATGTCCAAACACCAAGTCTTACAATTTATTCTTCTTAGGAAATTCTATAGTGAACAAATCATATCAATTCAATGTAAGGAAAGTATTTGAATTGTAGAGAAGTTTTGAGGCAAGAATTCAGAGGAAATTCTATCAAGTTTCTATCCTGCCAAGAAATTTGCAACAAAGGGATTGTATTTATGGAAAATAGCTTGATATAGGTTTAAAATCATATAAATGTTCATGGAGCCAATGAAAACAAATCACAATCTTAAAAAGATATGTTTCTATCTTAGAAAATTTAATGTTCATTGTCTGATTTGAAGTACATATATATATGTAAAGGCTTTTAGTTTACATTTTATAATATATACCATATTACATGATGTATATGGACTGTATAAACAAGTTATTAAAATGAATGATAGAATTGCTCAGCAGTAATACAAATGATTACTATTTGGCTTGATAGAATTCTTCCAAAAATTTAATTTATTTGGTAAATATTTATTATATTTCTGTTATACACAGTATTTAGTTATTCATTTGCAATATCTCTGACTGTAAACAATACTGATATGATCCCAGCCTTCGATGAATATGAAGCATAATGGGAAAGACAATGAGCAAGTAACTATGCACATGCTGAGTGTTATGAGAAATACAATTAGAATACACTGCTTTGTGGACCTATGCTGATTTCAGCATCTGAGTTTCCTAGTGAAAGGAAAATTTAAAAACTTTTAATTGAAGAATGCCTAGATAGGAATCTTAGTTATTCCTGTGGCAAAGAGATTGAGTCAATCATACTGGAAAGAACTGCAATACCTGTGGGGCATACAGGGCCAGAGTAGTGAAAAAAGAAGCAGATGGGAGCCAGACATGGGAGCCTGGAAGGTGTGTCGAAGAAATTTGGTTTCCTCTAAGGCCTTTGGAAAGCAGTTGTTGGCTGCTTTTTCTTCAACCAGATTTAATTGGTACATTCTGGATAGATGTAACAACCACATTCATCGTAGGGTTTTTAAGTCACCCACATTGTTGTTTACATTCGTGCCTCTGGATAAAAGCATGGAAAGAGTCAGAGAGGAATAAGAGTAGAGGGAGCATGCAGACTAGTGCAGTAGTACTGACAAAGGAAGATGGAGACTTGGAGTGAATTAAGGAAATGTCAGTGAGAATAGAGAAATGTAGACAATTCTGAGATATAATCAAGCTGTAGAAACAATAGGTCTGGCTGATTAATTACGTTGTGTGCTTGGTGGGGTTACTGAAAGAAAGAAAAAAAAGTTTAAGTTTGTGACTTGAGAAATTAAATGGAAGGCAATGAGTCTCATCAAGCTTACCTGATAGATTCCAATGAGAATGAATTCAATTTTCTGGTGTAATATGAAATCTCATGACCAATAATAGCAAATTATATTATAATTCCCTAAGTATTCCTATGTGCAACACTGTCTTTAAGGAATGTTACTTCTCTATGATTTATTTTGAATAAAATTATTCACAAACATTTATGTTAAAATAATTTTATTGAACTTTCCGGGTAACTAAAATAATATCTTCTTGCAACAAGATAAGATGCCAATAACAAATAAAATATTAAACATATTTCAAATTATGTTAAATTGTATGTTCCTATGAATGCATCATAGAATGCTGTTTCACAGTCTTCTCTATTCTGTTTCCTGGTTTGTTTCTTCTACCTGCAGCTGGGCATTCTTTTATACCACAAACCACCCAACACATCAAAAACAGAACTCAGTCTTCACTTCTTGCTGATAAACTTCCCTGCTAAGACCACTGGCTCTCTCACAGATTCAGTCTATGCCATTTGGAGTCCTTGGGCACAGGTAGCTTGTGTTGAGTACTTACTGTCATTTCACAGGCATGATCTCATCCACTTCTTACAACAATTCTACGCAGCAGCTGCTATGGATAACTATTTTACAGGTGTAAAACTGATGTTAATAATTGGTACTTAGTTTATTAGAATTTCACAGTTAATAATTAAGAAAATATGAACCCAAAAGTAGATTTTTCAAAGCACCAAAACATCCGAGTATATGCACTGTACTAGCCTGCTAAATGACTTTTTATCATCTTCCTAGTCATTTATTAAATTGTGTTAGTATTCTTTAGCTATTAGATTTCAGGTAAAGTTGTTCCTCTATTTCCAATCTCTTATCCCTAGATCATGCCTTTATAAATAATAAAAGCATTAATGTAGTGATGTCCTTGCTGATTTGCCTTACCCAAGTATCCTTCATTTTTATGGATTCAGCATATTGACCCTTGAATAATTGTTTTAAATTGTAACTTTTATTATCAACCTCATAATTGTTTTTAAACATTGTGTCCTATATGGGCTAAGCCTCTGCTAATCTGCTAACTTTTCTTTCCCAAATTCTGTGCACAGTCTTCATCTATATGATCCTTTCTACAAATTACTACTTGCTATGACTGCATGATCCTGAAGTTCCACTCAGCTAACAGGAAGCTCCCAATTGGATAGCAGTCTAATCCAAGGATAGTCAACAATGCTCTAAATGCTCTACCCAAAGGATTTACCAAACTAAGCTTCTCTTACAGGAATTTGGCCATTAACTCAGTAGCTATAGAAGCAGAAGTAGAGAGGTTCATCAAAAGATTAAACAGAGAAGGGCTTTGGTTCTGAGTGATGAGAGCAAGCACAGTTAACCCCTAATCCTGCGACAAAATATCCTTGTCTCCTGTTGGTGTGGAGAGCTGGTCATTGCAAAGCCAAGTTGACTACAATTTCTCTTTCTGATGGTTCGTGGGTTCTTATCTTCATTACTATATTTATTCCTAAATAACACACAAACATCAGTGGAAACAGCTCCATGCCTTTAAGAGGAGTTGACTGTTACTTCTTTTTGCCTAAAAGTTCATCACACAAGATTTTTGCTTTTTCTTGCATCAATTCATATTATTAATAATAAGTACTGGCAATTATGTAACGTATTCCAAATGTCAGGCACTGTGCTAAATGCAAGTGCATTGTGACATTTGGTCATTAAATTTTTTTAAAATAAATTTTAATAACCTTTTTATTATTTTATTATTTTTTGAGTATTGGGGATCAAACTAACCATCTTACAGTTTCCAGGTAGGTATTGGGCCACTGAGCTAAATCCCCAGCACCTTAATAACCTTTGTTAATTGACAAAACAACCAAGGCACAAAAAAAGCATAACTGTTGGTTCCATAAAAGCTCTTTTTCTCCCAGTTCTTCCCAACTGTTTGTCACTTTCCCATTTGCAAAAGGTCTATTTCCACTTACTGATGCTAGTTAAAGGAGAAAAGATGATAGTGAACATCTTTGCCTTTCTTTCTCAGTACCTATTCTTTCTGTCACCCTGGTAATAAGTCCACAATTTATCTCAGTGAACAACACTGTCTTTTATTTTTCCATCCTAGAGGTCAATGAATAAACCACCTTTTCTGGCATTTGGTCCATTGGAACGAAATATTATGCTGATCACCATGATCCAAAGTAGATAGAGACCTAACTAGAGGAAATGATGTGCAAGAAGACTTCCAAAACCACTGAAGGGAAGATATGGTTTTTCCTTCTTGATTATATTAGCAATAAGGAAGACAAGAGCCTGGAGCTCTTGGAAGCTACATGGGGTAGGAGTTTTCTGTTGAATAACAGAGAAACAAGCAAAACTGGAGAGAAACCAAGTCTAGATGACATTGCTGCAGTCCTTGGATCAAACTAAACAAGAAGTCTGCTCTCATCTTTTCAGACACTTGAGACAATAGTTTCTGCTTTTTTGGTTTTAAGTCAGTCTGAGTTAAGAGCCCTACCATGTGAGATCATAGGAACGCTAACTGACTTACATTATTTTAAAGAAGAGGTTAAGTTCTCTATCACCTATTCCTTCTAAAACAGATAGACTTCATTTGTTTCACTCACTCTGTAATATGTAGTTAGGCACTATTTCTCTCCATTTTACCAACATTAAGTATTTCACAACTTTACATTAAAAGAGATGAAGTCAGGTCTGTTAGTAGGTAACATACACAAACAGAAAGCTCTGATATTGCCAATCAATATCTTCAAGGATTTCTTTTTTCAATTTAAGCCAAATACATAGAATATTCTGAATATTTTACCCCATTCTATGTGTTTTGTATTAGTATAGCTCAGTACTATCTGCCCTAGATTATAAGAATGTTAAGCTTAGAAGACTTGTTAATTTACCTAAAGTGAAATAGAATGTTCATAACGTAGACACAGCTCCTTACATAAGAAGTGACTTGCATATTTCTAAACTGACTAGCTAAGTCCTCAAGGCAAACACTTTAAAATTAAGCAACACATATAAAATTTTGTTTTGAAATGGAAACTTCCTCAATTTCTTTGTCATAAAATTGTTTGTTTGTTTGTTTGTTTTGTGTCGGGGATGGAACTCACAACCTTGCACTCTGCAGGCAGGCACTGTGCTGCTGAGCTATATCCCCAGCAAATATGGAGCACATCAAGAATTTGCATGCCATCCTTGTGCAGGGGCCATACTAATGTTCTCTGTATCATTCCGATTGTAGTATATGTGCTGCCGAAGCAATTGATGTTATAAAATAATTGAAAGATTTCTAGTTCAAATATCTTGTTGCTTGATTTGGGAGTAAACTGATACAATCCTCCTTACATAGTATTATATACATGCAATATACTGGAATATTTTTATCTGTGTTCAGTGAACTGCAAATCACCGGTGAGGTCCATGGTTAGCAACATATTAATATTTAAGTGCACAAGACTACCATTAGTTTTATATTTCAAAGTATTACAGTTTATAAAGACATATAATTTTTTTTAGTTTAAGTGTCCCTTCAGTCATCATTTTACTATAACGAATCTTGCTGTAAACTGAAGCTTTGTAGAAAAAAAAAAGCCAATTGAAAAATACAAGTCTGAGCCTGCTGTGATTATTTTCAATACTATTAAGGAAACTACAGATTTGATAATTCTCATTGTAAGATCCAGACTACTATAGACTGAATATTTATGTTGTCCTAAATTTACAGGTTTCAATCTTAATTTCAGTGTGATTGTTTTGACATGCAGACCTCAAGAGATAATAAGATTAGACAAGACGAAGCAACCTCCCTCTTGATGAAAGTAATGCTCTTTAAAACAGATGAAAAGACCTAGAAAACAAACAAAAAAAGAAAGAAAACACTGTCTCTCTCTACCATGCAAGAAGATAGGAAATAAGGTGGTAAAAACTAGGAAGGGCACCCTTATGGTGGCACCCTAATCTGAGACTTCCAGTCTCCAGAACTATGAGAAAGAAATGCTTGCTATTTAAACCACATACTCTATTAAAGCTTGTTGTAGCTGTCCAAAGACATGGCCTATGGAGAAGGAAAAAGTACATATCTAGTTGAATATTGATAGCTACAAATAAAAGAACATGCAACGGAACATAATTTAAGTGGTGCGTTTATTATCTGACCTAAAAAGTTCAGAGTTGGCAAGTCCTGACTTTCAACTTCTGTCAAAACAGCATTATTCAGGACCAGAGTGTTTTTCTGGTTTTCCATCTTCCAATTTTAGTAATTCAGTTTTAGCACTCACGTGTGTTCTGCTGTAGCTACCCAACAACTGCAGGGCAACAGTACATTCTCACACAACACATCCAGAGGCAGAAGGAGGTCTTTCTAGGGGGGTGAACATCTTTCCCAAAAACCCAGGAAAGCTTTTGGCAAGTTCCTTGATAGGTACTGGTTTATATGTCCACCCCCTATCTTGGATGCCCTGGGAAGTGAGAAACTAGTATTTTCTCTGTTAATAGTGGGCAGACTGCAGAGAGAATTAGTGAGTGAACCACCTGTGTGTAAATTGTCAAACTGTCCTGGAATGTGATTGCCTTGTAGAGATGCAGAAATTTAGTAGCAAATCAAACAGTGTGTCAGAATTCTAAGCCAAATGAAGATAGATGAATTTGACTTAGGGTAGGGTAGAAAAAACTATCTACTTAAATTCTTTTTTACTTAAAGTTTCACTTTTATCTAGAATTTGAGATTCTACCTTGACAGCAGGTTCACATGCTAAATAATCTCTTCTGAGTTTGCTCTGCATCAATAAATGCGACGCTTTGCATTATAATAAATAATATGCTCTTAAATCAATAGGCATGCTTCCCTTCCATTTATTGTTATAGTTTTTCCTTTGTGCCCTGTTGTTGCCAAAAGTTCATGGTTTTTTGTTTGTTTGTGTGTTTGCTTGTTTTGTTTTGTGGGGGGTACCAGGAATTGAACTCATGACCTCGCCAGGCAGATGCTGTGCCGCTGAGCTACATTCTGGCCTTTTTCTTTCTTTCTTTCTTTCTTTTTTTTTTTTTTTTTTTTTTTTTTTTTTTTTTTTTTTTTTTTTTTTTTTTTTTTTTTTTTTTTGCTATGTGTATTTTATAAATGGACCTTGAAACTATTGTATTGCAATGAAAATTCACCTTACTTAAGAATATCAAATATTTCTAAGCTCAAGTCAATGTAAATAAATGAAATTAGGTTTTTGGAATAGTTGAGTTCTTGACAGTCTTCCTAAACTAGTAGTGGTTTTAAACCTAAAAAAGTAATATTCGGAACTCATACATACACACACACAAACAAAAACAAAATTCTGAAGAGCAGTCCATATACTTTTCAAATTTATTATATTTAGATATTGAATAGTTTATAGATTGTTGAACATTGACTTGTGTATATTCCATTCAAATAAAATGTATTTATGTGTAAGGAATCTTATTAAATTCTATAGGGACACAAATAAAATCTACTTTTTATTTGTAAGAGCTTTATCACTGAAACCTGGTATAGCTCAGTATGTAAACAAATATAATGGGAAATAATCAGCTACATACTTTTACCTGAAACACTCACTATGGAACTAAATAGGTTTCTCTGACAGGATTTGAAGAGGTTTCATGGAGGAGTTAGCAACTGGTTTGCCCTTTGGAGTGGATAAACAAAGGGATAGAGGACAGTTGGTGCTCTAAGTCACAAGAATATACAGGAAGGGACCAACATTGTGGAGTTAGAAAATGTGAGCAGTCACAGGATGTGAACAATAAAGTCAAGTTAGATCAAAAGAGAAAAGAGGCTTGGAAGGTGACTTGGATTAGATTGAAACAAAAGAAGAGAATGTGAACATAACAACCAGTGTTGAGTATTCCCGATCAAAGCCAGGATCTCCTCGGCTCCTGTATGCTTAAGAACTCCCATGCTTCCTTTTGGATATTACTGACCACTGTTGAGCACTACACTCTTCTAGGAAACATTCTAAGTGCTGCACACATGGACTCCTATAATCCTTACAAAACCCCTGCTAGTTGTTTACTTTATAAATCAAGAATTTTAGAAATGTAGAAGTTTAAAAATATACCCAAAGTCAGCTCCCTTGCCCATGAAGATGGGAAGATCACAATTATTTCTTCTTGATACACAGTATTTTCCTATTTTTGTTAGAAGAAGAGGACAAACATTAAAGTAAATATTTATTTTTAAACTGTTTATATGATGATTTCCTGTAGCAAATTTTCAATGTGAACTTAAATTACTGGACTCTTCTGCACTGAAGTATTTCTCAGGGAAAGAAAAACATTACATTAATAATCATAAATCTTTCTTCGGGCAAGCAAGTTAGAAGCCATTTAGAATATTACAACATTCATAATATTTATTATTTAAAACAAAAACTATAAAAGGCTTTGTAACACTTATCTAGTAGATCCATGCAACATAAACTGAAAAGAGCTGTAAGCATTATCTAGGGCACTGCTTCAAGCTGGCTCCCCTCAAATGTGATATATTTCGCCTGCACAGCAACTTCTTTTCAGTTTTGATTGAGTTAGTCGCCAATTTCAAGAAATTAAGAAATCCAAGCTAAAAGCGTCTATTTCTAGCATCTCACAAAAGGCAACTGTGAACCCATATTCTGACAACAACTCAGCAAAAGTGATTGCATCAGATAGTTACATCAGATGGATCCGGTACTCTCCAATTAGTCAGATGTTTATTTAGTTTTGTATTGCTGCATGACAAATATCACACTTTGCAATTTAAAACAACACTCATTTATTAGTTCACAGTTTTATGGGTCAAAAATTATGGAAAATGAATGACTATTCTCCTAAGGAGCTCACAGCACAATAAGCAAGATGTCAACCAGGATGAAACCTTGTATGGAGGCTCTGGGAAATAATCTGCCTCCACTCATGTGTTTGTTTCTTTTCTTGTTGCTAAGACAAAATACGCAATACCCAGAGTTAAGGGGGAAAAGTTTATTTAGCTCACAGTTTGTGGAGGTTGCAGTCCATGACTGGCTGGCTCCAGGGCAGGACACATGGTAGGATTTCACTTTCTCCTCAGTGGATGCTTCACTATGTACCCTTTCTTCTGCCATGCAAACTGAAAATTACTGCTCCATCAGCCTTAACAGAGTAAGGAATAAGAGTGTGTACTGCAGAAGTCCAGACCAGTTATAATGGAAAGGTAGCATAACAAATATCCTCATCCTGAGATTTTTGAGGTTGTTCATTAGTGTAGCATAACCCAGTACATTCTGACTTATACATAAGCAGAACAGTTTTGTCTCCTTCTAGCTTGTCAAAACCATTCCATCATATTAATAATCTTCTAATGACACTCAAATTTTAGACATGTTGTTGGCAATATTCACATATAGTCTGCAAACATACTTTGCTTGATCATGTGTAACTGACACCTGAGTTTCAATTGCTCTTGACATTCTCCTTCCCCCTCCATGTAAAATATTCTGACAAATCAGCTGATATATTTTAAGGCTCATTAATGTTTTCACATAATGCCTATTTTATAACTCTAAAATGGTGTTTGATAGTTTTCAGGAGGCTGAAAAATAATACATTGAATTTGAAGTATTAGAGCGATTAATTGATTGTAATTTCTCTCACTTTTAGATAGACAACTTATTGTGGGTTTTATAGGTTAGAGTAAAATACAGACATAGAAATTTAAGTGTTGAAACTTGATTTTTCTCATAATACACTGGAAAAAGTTGCACAACACAAGAGAAGACTGTTGCCTGACTTTCACAAAGTTTCACAAACAGAAGATATTTTATTGATGAATTCACCAGAGTCTTTGAAACTAGTACTCAAATCCTGAAATCCAATTGATTCATTTGTGATAATAAAATTAACTGTTGCATGGCTTACAACATTGATGATAGACGAGCCAGCCCATTTTTGGAAATCAAAACATGAAGTACATTTCAGTATGAACACAGAATTAGAACAGGGACAATTACTTAAATGCATGATGGTTTAAAGCTAATTTCAATTGATTTCTTTACACCATGATAAGAATATTCTTGCCAATTGCTCTTGCATATTTAAAGGCAACTGGCTTAATTTTCACTTTGCATGTTTTTTTTCATGATTCTCTTTGCATAATTTGTGCTATTACCAATTCCATTTTGGTTGACATATTCTTTTTTTATATGCTCATATCTTAAGTTTGGTTCTAACAGGGCTTATATGTCTGAAAAGTTTGTTTCTTTTATGTGACATTACTTGCCCCTGCTTGATATTCTCTAAGTGAACTCAATAGTGTGACTCATATAAAATAATCTATTTTTCATTTCCAAACTTCTGACTTGTCTCATTTAGACATTTGCTTACTAACAACAGCAGGTGTTGCCTAGATAATGAAAACTGTTTGTTGAATATTCTTGATAGCATGTTTCTTTATAATTGTAAGTAAATTATTAGTCTTGCCAGGAACTTTCTGATTATAAAAAGCTACCCATTTATGACTATGCTTTATTTTTGTTTTATAATTTATTTCTATTTAATATATTTGCTCTATAAAGAATTACAAGAATTGGAGTTTTTTGCAAAGATGATGCTATTTGAGATCTATATTATGAACCACTACTTTGTTTCTGAAAATTTCACAAACTCAGTAAATGTCATTAAAACCAGTCATACAAGCCATGCATGGTGACACACGCCTGTAATCCCAGCACTTGGGAGGCTGAGGTAGGAGAAGCGATGTGAGCTAAGGCTGGCTTGGGCTACAACGTGAGCACAAGGCCAGCCTGAGCTACACAGTGCAACCCTGCCTCAAAAAACTAGGACCAGGAGTTTGGCTCAGTGACTTAAGCACCTGTCTGACAGGCATGAGGTTGTGAGTTCAATTCCAGGTGCTGCAAAAAAACAAACAAATAAACAAAAAAATCCCATACATACAAAGCAGTTTGATGGACCTTCCTTAAAGTGTCAGAAGAAAAAACAATATCCATTTGAAATTATTATCTTCCATGAAAAAGTATCTTGTTTTTAATATAATCTTTATAAAATTGTTTATGTTTCTAAATTGTGGTTATTTACCCTATAAAAATTTGTAGCTTGATTTTAAATAATCAAAGAAGCTTCTGTATCTTGTAAACTTTTGGAATTTAATAATGTGTTATTTGCTTTTTAAATTGCTCCTCTCATAATATCTGAAAGCCAGAGAACAATGACTCCTCCATATTCTTGGAATAGCTCATGTTGCAGAAACTGTGATACAATCTTGCACTTATTTTCTTTGGCATTTTGATTATGTTTTTCAACTTGTTATATGCTGAAGAGGCAAAGGAATATTTTGAGGACCATACTAAGCTCAGTGTAAGACTTTCATTCTCTTTGAGCTGAAAACTTAAGCAAATTCTTTTGTTAGTTTTAGCTTACGATGAATATATCTAAAGGATCTCATTTTTGCAAAAAATTAAAAGGTCAGAACAATGAATCAAGAACTGCTGCTCCAGCTAAACATAATACACATTACTCTTCTGGCAATGTAAAAAGTGGCCTTTTCGAGTATTTCTGATTGATTGATTCAGATGCTCTTGAAAACTGATACTAGGCCAAATAGAATAATGAAATATTGGAAATGCAACATTAAAGAGAAATATCCTTCCTTCATTCTCTCAATATTCATATACCGAGTACCCCCATTGTGTGAAATCCAGAGAGGCAGAGAGAGAATAGAGAACTGTACTGCAATGGACTCCAGGTTGCTTCATGCCAGAATCATAAAATCTATATATATTAGATGATAAGAAATAAAAATGACAATTCACCATGAGCAAATGAAACAAAAAAGAAATAACATATTTGTATTTCTCATTTTTATCAAATGAGAGAGGTAGAAATAGTAGAAGTTACAGAAGATCAGACTTGCAAAGGCAGTTCTTGAAGGTGTTCAAGCTTAGGTAAAAGTCACAAGCTAGCAGCTGTGACCGTCATTAGCAAGCAGCATCCTAACAGCAGAACCTGTGTCCTGCTTAGCACCATGATGCTTTTCTGAGCAGGGTTCCTTCAGTCAGTCAGAAAAGTCACATTTTGTTCAGTAAATAACAGAGAAACTTGTTTCTCTCTAGTGCATCTGGTGATCCTTCCAAGCTGAGTAGTGAGAAACAATGTGTTCTGTTGTTTTTCAATACAAGAGGTTTTGGAGCTTGTAATTTTGAGACTATCCAGTGAAGTATTTGTTTTCTTCATTTGTTTGAAAAACTGATATTTCAAATTATAGGAAAAATTTGAACATGGTATATATTTCTGCTTGCATCAGTCTATTTTTTCATATTTTTTAGAACATGTCTGTAGTATATAATGTTTACATTCCTTATGGGGAGTTGGTACTTGTACATAACATATCTTAATTCCTTCTCTCATCTCCTTTTCCCTCCCTTCTTCTCTACTTCCATCGCTTGGTCCCCTTTCTATTTGAGAAAAATCCATCTCCCTATTTTCTATTATTTAAATTTTATTTTGCTCTTTTTATCTCATTTAAAATAAACCATATGATATTTAAGTCTCTGTGTCTTATTTAACTCAACATAGTAGACTCAAGGTGCATGCATTTTCCTACAAATGAGACAAACTTATTTTTCTTTAGGAGATATTAGTACTCCATTGTATGGAAATACATTTTCTTTACTCATTCATCCTGCATCATTCTAAAAAAACATCTGTTTAACAGAGAAGCACTGTCTAACCAGTTCCATTTTGATAAAATTGAGTGGTGGTAAGATGAAAGAGAAATTAATTGAATAATATTACGGTTGATACATCATGTCAACATGAGAAGTTTAAAAGTTTAACTAAGAGCCTCAGCAGGGAGCCAGAGTTCTTCAGTTGTAAACATCCTGAACCTGTGTAAGAGGAGGGCACAGAGGTGAAGTGAGTGCTACACCCACCCTGGGGCACCCTCCACTTTTGCTCTTGTTGCTTTCTTTTTCTGTCTTCCCCATCTTGAAGTGTTGCCCCTGTGCCATGACACCCTGCTTTGGAGCCAGCTGATTATGGACTGAAGCCTCTATAAACTGTGAGCTAAATAAACCTTTCCTTCCTTAATTTTAGGTGTCGGGTATTTGTTTACAGCAATGAGACAAAAGTAACCAAAACAAAATTTGATACCAGAGAAATGGGTCATTGCTGTGACTATACCTGACCATGTTGTTCATGAGTCTTTGGGGGTGGCTTATGGGAAGAGTTTGGAAAGGTTTGGAGGTGTCTGAAAGAGTAGAGCTGCAACACTTTAGGCCATGCTATATGGGAGATTCTGATCAATGCTCAGAAGACAAGAAAGCTGACAGAAATCCTGCTGGTAAAGACCAGGCTCAGGAGGTTTCTGCTACGAAGGACTACATTGGGTGCTGGACTCCAGATGTGTGTTATGGCTTAGCAAAAAGTTTCTCTGTCTTTTGCTTGTGTCCAGAGACTTTGCCTGAGACTAAGATTAAGGTTGATTGACTAATTAATCTGGCAGAAGGAATTTCAAAGAAGTCAAATGTTGAGGCTGTGGCCAGATCTATGTTGAGAGTCAAGAGCAAAGATCCCAGGATGATATCAAACATTGTGAGCTTGGCCAGGAAAAAAGCTGCAGTAAAGCTGTGGGCTATAAAGATAGAGTTGAGATCTTGATCGGTGAGAAGGAACAGGACAATAAAAAAGATGGTCTAAGGGCATCACAAGAAGCAGCAAGTCTCTACCATTTGCAGCCTCAACATTGCAAAAGTGAAAGCCTTTGCTTTAAGGAGAAAGTCACAAAGCACCATATTCTCGAAAGATGACAGCATAGAAAATCTCCTCTTTAGAGCTGGATTCAGAGTGTCCAGTGATCCAGGTACTCCACCTCTATTGCCAAGAGAGAAAAAAGCCTGGCTACTGCTCCAGCTGGCAGAAGACCTTGGCATCATCCACATGGTTCTGGTTTTAGGTGTATACAGAATGCAAGAGCTATGGAGTTAGGGCAGTTTCCACTCTGATTTCAGAAGGCTTGGGAAGCCAGCAAGTGTGCCCCTGAGAGGGCAGGGTGTGGAGCTGTAAGTGGGAAGCCAAAGGTGCATTAGAGACCCCAGAAGTTTGGAAAAGCCAGAATGTGAATTGTCTAAGGAAAACTGCAAGGAGGGAGCTGCAACCACCAGAAGCCATTGGGGTGAAACCACACAAGCCATTCGAAGCTCAGAATTTGCCACAGATTTCTTCAAATGCTGGACATGGAACTATGGAATTTAAGGTTTGCCCTGTTGAATTTTGAACTTGTTTTGGTCCCAGTCCTTTGTATCCCCCTGTTTGTAACTTTTGGAATGAAAATGTTTTTCTTGTACCATTGAATATTGAAAGTGGTTAACTTTGTTTTCACTTGTATAGGAGCTTGCAGATGAGTTTGTCTTACAACTGGAAAGAGTTGGGACTTGGACTTTTCAGCAATACTGAAGCTGTTAGGTCTTTGGTAACTCTTAGAGCGGGACTAAATGCCTTTTTTATAAAGAGATGTGCATGAGTCTTTGGGGGCCCAAGGATGGAAAGTTATGATTCTAGCATAATATAATATTGATAGACTTAATACTGGTTCTTAAGGATTGTTAGATTTGTGTTATAATGTACAAGTTGTGAGATGGTAAGAATAATCATGTCTTTGTATCTGGAGGCTGATTTAAAGAAATGCATCTGGTGGCCATGTTGACAAGGGATGAATTGTTATGGTTGATACATTGTGTCAACTTGAGTAGTTTAGAAGTTTAACTAAGAGGCTCAGCAGGGAGCCAGGGTCCTTACTTTGTAAAAACCCTAAGCCTGTGTAAGAGGAAGGCACAGAGGTGGTGTGAGTGCTACATCTACCTTGGGAGGGTAGTAGCCTGCTTACGCTATAAGGGAGGAAAAGAGAATTGTTCCCCTTCTCCCCTTTTGCTCTTGTTGCTTTTGCTGTCTTTTGCCACCTCAGAGTGATGCCCCTGTGCCATGACACCTTGCTTTGGAGCCAGCTGATTAGGGACTGAAACCTCCATGAACTGTGAGCTAAATAAACCCTTCCTTTCTTAATTTTGTTCCAGCAACAAAAGAAAGGTAATTGAATGAATATATTCGTTAGATTGAGCCATAAATCTGAAGTTGAATGTGGCAACTTATAATTGAGCAATATAGTAAGTGGAATTCCCTTTTCTCAATTTGACTAAAGATTTCAAGACCAGAGATAATGAGATAAATGCCATTACCCTGAAAATTCCTAAGACAGATGTTAGGCCATTGAACCTGTTTGTGCTAAGATATGGTTAATTCAGTTTTGCCTATTAGTGATCACTCATTTCCAACCATAAAAACGAAAAGGGAGAAAATTAATGGAGAAGGTTTAGAGAATGTGTTGGAAAGTTGTCTCTTCCATCAGGCTAGGAAGTCTGCTTTCTTCCACACCTCAAGTCAAGCAGGAGGAGTCACAAAGAGACTTCTGCTTCCCACCTAGATGTTGAAAGCTTTCCTGCAGGTATTTCAATGGGAAATTCATCTAAAATAATTCTGGGGTGACTTAGCCCATCAAGGGTTCAAATGTCTGTGGGTTCCAAGGCTGGTAATCATCAGGTACCCTGTTCATCGGAGGTTTAGGCAACTGTAGAGAGGGAATCTGAATGACTGTCATAAAAAAATTAAAAAATAAAAACAAAAGATTTGAAAAAATTAATTTGGAACATATATGACTTCTCATATGATATGAACATCTTTACAAGTTAGTCAATACTGCTTTTTATCTTAATTTTTTCCTTGAACTCTATCCTACAAGGGTCATATGCTTGGATTTGTAACTTACTGTACAATGTAAAACCATCTTAGTGTGAATAAATAACTGGTTTTCTAGTATTATTTATAATTTTGGAATATGAAGAATATATGCTTGCTTGGAATATTGGAATAATTCTGCATGTATTAAAAGGACAGGCTTTTAAATTTCAAACATTTTACAAGTGGCATGCATAGACATCATCTTCACATAGCAACAGATACTATGATAGGACACAAATTAGGTTGCCTTGCCTAGAATTCTCTTTCATTAATTTACTTTTCCTCTCAAGTATTTATCTTTTTCTGCTCTCTCACTATTGATCATTTATTTTTTCTCCTTGTTTACTGAGCATCTTATTAGATGAGTCCTTCCTATTGGGAATTTTAGGTGCCAAGATATTGCATGAGACTGCCACTCATCTGGTGATGCTGTTAGATTCCTAACCTTGCCTGGGATTCCTCCTGTTTTACCCATTTTCCACCAATTTTCTCCCATGATCATCTGTTTTCAAGGAACCTTTTAATTTAATATATATTTATTCATTTATATATTTATTAATTTCTTGTGCTTGTATTAAATATAGGACATTCCTTCTGTGCACTACTTTTTATTTTTTGAGATGGCATTCCCTCAGCTACTGTTTACAAGGCTGGGCTCAAACATACACTCCACTTGCCTCAGCCTCCCAGAGTACTAGGATTATAGCTTGTGCTACAATGCCTAGCTGGAACTTTTTATCTTTTAATTAGGAAACATTTGTTCTGGGTAGGCTTAGTTAGAAAAAATACTTATTTGTTGAGATAATCTTTTGGAATGGCAGCAAGGAAAAGCCTGCAAAGGTAAAATAAAATAGTATTTTAAGGTTTTCAGAGTACATAAATTGTGTGAAATACTGTTCCCCAAAATGTAAATGTTTTTGTGTTTGAGTTCTGAGAACAATGTCTCATATGAGCTTTGTGACTCTCAATCTTTTATTAAGTTTTTTATTAATTTATCTTTCTGATACATTACTATTTTATTCGCATTGAGGAGCTGGTACATTTATTTATTCATATGACAGATTCGGCATGTTATCTTCAACTTCCTTTTTAAACGTTTGTTAGTTGGCATGATTGGAACATATCTGAAAATGATCTATGTCAAAATCCACTAGCAGCAGAACACACACACACACACACACTAACTCACATCCCAACACTCAATAAATTGCCTAGAAATTCACAAGAGTATGGTTTCATGATCAAATGCCTGTTTACTGATGGACAAAATACAAGGACACAGCCAATTGCTTTTATGAGTAAAAGAATTTTGACAGAAGTTGTTGTTAGGAACATCACTTGCCAAAGTTTTTGCATAACATCTGTAAAAATTGCTAATGCTGCCACTGTTGACTCACGCATATGAGAAAGACTCCTTGCCGTCAGAGGTACCTGCTATGGTAAGGGCTAAGGGCACCTGTGTCTGTGCAATCTATAAACATCCCCAGGACTCAGGTTTCAAAACTCTGTTTTAGAGATTGTTGCCAGGACTGGCTTCATTTAAGGCTTTTATGAGTGATTGAAAAGATGAAGTGCCCAGTAAAATCTTCACGTTCACAAACGATGCTAAACTTCTCTAGATGATTAAATGTCTCCCTGATAAGGATAAACCACAAAAAGATCTTCCTGGCTAGTGTGTGAGGTCAGGACACAGAAGATGAATAGCACTATGTGTGTGTGAATACAGTAGTGTAAGGAAAAATAATATGCACTATATTTATATGGTAACAATTCTTGAACATTAATGATATCACAGAACAAAGATTTAAAAGACACTACAATGTTCTCCTCCTGAAGAGCTCCCCCTGGAGTTTATGGTGACAAACACAAGCTACTGCAGTTGTGGGAATCATCAGCAATACTATTACAAAAGAAACAGAGAAACACAGCAGCAATTCAAATATTTTGTATATGTTATTTTGTTTAATTATCAAAACAATGCTGTGATAATTTCTAATGGATATTATAAATGAGACAACTGAGGATCAGTAAGTGATTTATCCTTGCACAGTCATAAGATACTGCAATTACTTATGATTGCTGTATACTACTAAAAAAGAATTGGAAACTATTCAGAAATGGATGTTTCAAATAAAGAATGGGGAATTGGGAATAACTGAGTAATAGAAAAAGTTTCTATAAGAGCATATATTTTAGAAAAGGAGTTTTGGTCTGAAAATCGGTAAACTAAGTATAATATGCTTGAGTATAGTTCTGGAAGTCTAGATTTAATTTCAAAATTCATAGGGCTTAAATTATATTTATTTGATAGGCTAACATAACAAAATAACACAAACTGGTGGCTTAAAAAATAGGAACTTATTCCCTCATGGTTCTGGAGGTTGAAGTCTAATATCAGACTGTCAGCAGGTTCGGTTCTTTCTGTGGGCTGTGAGGAATGACTCTTTTTCTCTTTGGGTTGTAGATGGAAGCTTCTCATTCTGTCTCTTCATATGGTCTTCTCTCTGTGCATGTCTGTCTCTAAGTCCCCGTTTCTCTTTTTGGTCAGGACAAGTTATAAGGGATTAGGACTTGCTTCAGTGACCTTATTATGATAATCTGCTTCCAAATAAGGTCTTTCTGAGGTACCGAAGGTTAATATTTCAACATATGAATTCCAGCACAAGTTAACCTGTAACAAATAGCATTATATAGTGGGTGGAACACTTAAATTATTACTCTAAGGCATTAAGGCAGTCTAGATAGTATAAACTAGACATGTAAAGAACATTAAATGAGTGAAACTGTGGGTGCTGTTTGGAAGAGAATGTGTAGCAGAATCATAACATCACAATGATGTAGAGTTGTGAACAACCACAGAACTCACTGTACTATTACTTAGCAGTACAATATCTGGGAGAAGGATCTGTTTGCCTTACTCAACCACAGAAAAATTTGCACTAACTAATAAGCAGTATATCAGTTTTGTACTGCTTTTTTATACTTTTTTCATCTCAGGAAATGATAAACTTCAAATATTTAAAAATATGACCTACCACAAAACTCAAATAGCCTTTGAATGTATAATGGTTTTATTTCCCATTTTAGATTAAAATAAAAGCAAAAATGCTTTTGACAAATTTATACTAGATACATTTATACTGACGTTGGTTTTTAAAATGAACCTCAGCTGTAAAGTCCACGAAATTAAAAAAAGAAATTAAATTAAATTTCATGTCACTCAGGGTACCTCCAGCCCCATGTCACACATTATATATGTCACAATACCATAAGAGATATTTTGAGATACACAACATAACAAGTAAATTATTTTAATCTTTCACATACAGACATAAGACATGAAATGACAGAGACAAATGAGAATGAATTTTCATGTTTGTTACCTTATCCATTTTTGAAAAGTACTATCTTCAGTAAAAATGACTCAGTCTTATTCATAATTTCTTGTGGCTAAGTCTGCAATATCACTATTTTTTAAGGTTATTATCTATGAGTCTATGGCTTTTAAAATGTCTTCACAATTACTTTCAGTTTATACTAACTCTCTGAGGCTGCAGTTGAGTTGATTTGTCCATTTTCTTAAGTCTCTTGCCTTGTTTCTACAGTTTTTACAGACAGGGAGTTGATTGACAGCTTGGCAATGCTAGCATAAGCACTGAGCAAATCTATCCAGCAACAATGACTAGACAAAATGTGTATACACAACTGGTATATACTGTGTAAAGGTAAATACCCTGGGGCATCTTGCCACGCATTAACCTAAATTGACTGTGTTTTGGAGCAGAGAGAATACTGAGGTTGTGGACAGCAGTTTGTAAGGCCCTCTGAAACAGGACAGATGACTTGAGTCAAGGCACTAAGTGAGATTTGGATTTAGGGGACAATATCGGCCTCCAGATGTGTGAGAAACAGAGAACTGCTGAGAGCAAGGAGTAATGATGAAGGCCATCACCAAAGGTCAGGATGGAAGGTTCTCCCTCCACAAAATAAGATAAAGAGTTTCTTTTTCAGTATTTAAAGGAAGAAATACAAGGAAGAGAATCACTGAGTCATTTTAAAATAGATCATAACAATATTGTCATTCTTAAAATGTGATCCAATTTTATTCCATCAAAACTGAAAGTCAGAAAGTACAAAATAAATGATCAACACATGCATTACCTAAACACAACTAGTTAAAATTTTACCAAATTTCCTTCTGTGTTTTAGGTCTACATATGAGTTTGTGATTCTGTGCTTTCCACTACTCAAATCATCTCATTTTTAAAATGTTGATTTTTCATCTTTTAGTATCTTCATGTTAATCTTGTGTTAAAACCATTGCTTGCCTACTTTCATAATACTAATGGTTCCTAAGATTCTATTTTTGGCTAGTTTCTATTTTCTTTTTCCATAACCACCCAGGTCTTTCTTAATTTTTCTATTAGAACAGTTGTCACCTAAACCAAGTTATAAATTTATCTCTAGCACCAACTTTTATGTCTCAGACTAACACACATGATTAACCAAACTTTGGATAGTCATTCATTAATAAATTAACTCCCTATTTCCTTGTTTTTATAGCATCTAGAGGCTGCCCACTTCCTTTGGCTCATGGCGTTTTCCCACCATTTTCAATGTCAACATAAGACGATATCCTTCTCATACAGCCTTCTTTCTTGTTTTCCTTTCCTTATTTGTGAATACACGGGAGCCATGCAGATAACTCAGAATAATTTTTTTGAAGGTCAACTGATTCATAATCTTGCCTCAAGTCTCCTTTGCCATGAAACTAACGTATTTATAGGTTCTGGAGAATTGGGTGTGAACATCTTTGAGAGGTCATGGTTCTGTGTGCTGTAGCATCTGTTTCTCTCAGCCTGTACATTTCACATAGAAGACTCTGTGTCCACTTTTCCCTCATTCTAAATAGCAGATGCTTAGTTTTATTCAGTGTGTCAAGTGCCCAGTTTAATAAAATTCACTTCTCCAATATCTGCTATCATACAAAGGTGTGATGTGGCACTGTTCTAGCAATGAGTTACAAGCTGCCTACAGAATATTTGCTTCAGAGATTTTGTTTTCATGGTAGGAACGGTCACCCCTTTCTTCCTGAAAACCTGCTGTAGAGACTAAAGGGAGAAAAATAATTTTATAATGGAGAATGACAGACATAATGTATCAGCACCTGTGCATTAAGGTAAGGAGTAAAAGTATGAAAAGTGTCTTGGTCACTGAAAATATTATTTGGTTGCTGTATAGTATCAGTGAAAGCCTTGCCTTTTCTTGCCTTTACCTAGGAAAAATGCATTTATATACTTATGCCATTATTGTAGGATCTTATGGTTATGGTCTATATGTCCGCCTAGAAACTCATGCTATAATAGGTGGGGTTTTAGGAAAGTGGTTGGATCATGAGAACATGATATTGATCAGTGGATTACTTCATTGATGCATTTTCAGCTGAATGTGATTTGGGAGGTGAAGCCTGGCTGGAGGAGGTGGGTCACTGAGGGCGTGACCAGATAGTGTTTCCTTCTTTCCTCCTTTGATCCCTTTCTCTGCTTCCTGCTGCCATGCCATGATCAAGCATCCTCTGCTATAGTCCTCTGGAGTGAGGCAACTATTGGCTGAAACTTTTACAAACAGTGAGCTAAAATAAACCTTTCTCCTTAGAATTGTGGCTGTCAGGTATTGTGTCTTTGTCATAAGAAAATTAACTAAGACATAGGGTATTTTTAGTTACTTGGAACGAAATAAAATCTTTTAAAACATATGGCACAAGTACATATTGATAAGGAAATTATAAAAAAACAGTTCCAGAAAAAATAAAACAAAATTTCATAGTAAAATATTCAGAGAGTAGCAATTGTTATTATACTGTATATCTTACTTAAATAACCTGTAGGAGACCAATAAATGTTGTACATCTACACCTGTATTTATAACACATTGGGCAGAATAGAGCATAACTTAACCCAATGGATATTTAATTTCTCTTCGATTTTTTCTGATTTGCTCTTAAAGGATAAGCAGATATTGCCTAGCTTAAGTAAGGAGGGTGAGTAAATTATCCAAAACAAAATACTTGTTAATGTCCTAAAATGACAGGAAGATTATTTTACTTGGGAAAAAGAACCTAATGGAAATTAGTGTGACTGAGAAATAAGTAGGGGTTGGAAAGTTGCCAGATAGTTTTGGTATCAGGGTTTCGTCTGGCACTGAGGCCACTAAAGGTCAGGGTAAGATTCTTTTAAATTCTTAGCTCATTGCTCAGGAACTAGCAGATGTTAAGGGACGTTATCTTGTGGTTTTTTTAAAATTAATTTTGTTGGTACATTTTAGGTATACGTAGTGATAGCATTCATCAGAGGGAATTTGTTTGTGCATGTTGTATCTTGCTTCTTCTTTTTTTCCCTGTTTGCCTCTCCTCCCTTCAACCCCTTTTCTCCTCCATATTTACAAAAGTTTTGTTTCCATTTTTTCCTTCTATTTTCTTTTGCCTTTCTCCCTTTACCTCCCCCACTTACCATTTGAATATTGTCTTCCTAATTCAAAACACCTAGTATATATTTTGGTTCTTATTTACATTTTTGGTTTCTTACATAAGAGAAGTAATGCAATATTTAAATATATGTGTCCAATTTATTTTAGTTAAGAGTATGGTCTCAAGTCACATCCATTTACCGGAAATGTTTCATCTTTCTTTATGGCAGAGTAATGCTCCATCTAATTAAAAAAAGTCTTTTTTTATTCATTCCTTGGTTGAGGAGTATTTGGACTGCTTTCATGATTTAGCTTTTACAAACTGTGGTGCTAAAAACATGGATGTGCATGTGTAAGTGGTGTAATACTTTTAATTGTTTTGGAAGATGCAAGAAGGGGAATAGCTCAGTCTAATGGAAACCCTAGTTTTAATTTTTCAGGAATCTCCACACTGAATGCCACAGTGGTTGCACCATTCTGCACTCGGACAAACAGTAGAAAAGATTGCTTTTTCCTCACAGCTCTACTAGTGATTTTTATTGCTTGATGTTTCAATAATATCCATTCTTTCTGGAGTGAGATGGAATCTCAGAGTTGTTTTAGTTTGCATCTCATGAATGAGCAGTGATGTTGAAAATTTTTTCATGTATTTACTTATCATTTCTACTAGTTCATCTGTCATTTCTACTAGTTCATTCATTTCAGATGCCTATTTTTGAACTTGGCCTTTAAATTTAGAGTCTGACTTTTTTTTTGGAGTGCTTTGTGTATTACAGATATTAGTCTTTTGTTTGAAGTACTGCTGGTAAAATTTTTTTCCCACATTGTGGATTATTTCCTCACTCTGTTGATGGTTTCTTTTGTTGTACAAAAACTTTTTAATAAGATGAGATCCCAGTTGTGGATTCTTTGTGATATTTCCTATGTGATTTTAGATTTGTTCACAAAGTGTTTGCCTGCACCTATTTCTTCAAGTGTTCTACCTAGTCGATTTTCAGAAGATTGAGTCTTTCTGTTTTATTGTTTAGATCTTTCACCCATCTAAATTTTACTTTAGTGCATGGTGAGAGAAATAGGTCTAGGTTTCATCTTTAGCATGTGTAAAGCCAGTTTTTTCAGCATCATTTCTTAAACAGGTTATTTTACTTCCAGTGTATATGTTTGGCCCCCTTGTCAAAGACAAGGTAACTGAGTGTGTTTGGAGTTTTTTCTGCATCTTGTAGTCTGCAGTCCATTTATCTTGGGTCTATTTTATTGTTGTTTTTGCCAGTATCATCCTGTTTTTTATCATGATATCTTCGTGGTATAATTTGAATTCAGGGATTGTGGTACTCCCGCATTGCCTTTGTTGCCCAGAATTGCTTTAGCTATTCGAGGTCTCTTCTGGACCCAAATGAATTTTGGGATTGTTTTCTCTAATTCTGTGACAAATCGTATTGATGTTTTGATCAGAAGTACATTAAATGTGTGCAACAGTATTGGAAGTATGACTATTTTCACCATATTGGCTCTTCCTACCCCCCAAAATGAATATCTTTCCATTTTCTTATATCATCTTCTACCTCCTATTTCAGAATAATGTAGTTTTCAGTGTGAAGGTCTTTTATTTCCTTTGTTATGCTGAATACTGAGATTTTTTTTTTTTTGAGCTGTTGTGAGAGATTTGGTTTCACTGATTTCTCTCTTGGTGAGTTTATTTTGGTGTAGAAATGCGACTGATATTTGGGTGTTGACTCTATATCCAGATACACTACTGCATTTGTTTATTAAATCTAGAAGTCCTTTGATGGAGTTGTTGAGGTCTTCTATGTAGAGTATAAATGTCATCTGCAGGCGATGATAATTTAACTTCTTTTTTTCCTATCCTTATTTCTTTTATTTCTTTCACTTATCTATTGCTGTGGCTAATATTTCCAGAAGTATATTGATTAAGAGTGGTGATAGCGAAGCTGGGCATGGTGGTACATGCCGGCCTGAACTACATAGTGCAACCCTGCCTCAAAAAACTAGGGCTGGGGGTTTGGCTCAGTGGCTTAAGCATCTGTCTGGCAGGCACGAGGCTGTGAGTTTGATCCCTGGTGCCACCAAAAAAAAAAAAAAGAGTGGTGATAGTGGACTTCCTTCTATTGTTCCTGGAAAAAAAAAAGAGTGGCAATAGTGAACTTCCTTCTATCGTTTCTGATTTTAGAGTGAACGTTTTCAATTTTTGACCATTTAGTATAATGTAGGGTGTTGGTTTGTATAGATGGCTATTATCAGATTTAATTAAAGACCATCTTCCAATTTCTGTAGGGTTTTTTTTTTATCATGAATGGGTATTGGACTTTTTAAATGCTTTTTCTGAATCTGTTGAGATGATCATGGGGTTTCTGTCCTTTGCTCTGTTAATACGGTATTTTACATTTTTGTTTGCGTATGTTGAACCATTCTCACATCTGTGGAATGAATCCTACTTGGTCATGGTGAATAATCTGCTTGGTGATTTGTTGCATTCTGTTTAGCAGTATTTTGCTGAGAAATTTTGCACCTATGTTCACTGGGGAGGTTGGCCTATAGTTTTCATTTTTGGTTGAGTCCTTCTCTGGCTTTGGTATCAGGGTAATACTTCCAGGAACGACTTTGGGAATAATGTTTCCCTTTTAATTTTATTAAAGACTTTCATACCTAGCACCATTAAGTCTCCTCTAAATTTCTTGTAGAGATCACCATGAATCTGTTAGAACCTGGACTTTTCTTTATTGATAAAGTTTTAATTACATTTTCAATTTCATTGAATGTTATTGGGTTATTTAGAAAATTTTATCTTCTTGGTTCAGTTTTATCAATTCATGTGTATTTAGGAATCTTTCCCTTTGTTCTGTGTTTTTCATCTTATTAGAATACAGGTTCTCAAAGTAGGCACTGATGATATTTTGGATTTCTGCAGAATCTGCTATGATTTCACTATTTTCATTCCTAATTGCATGGATTTTCTCTTTTGTTTTCTTTTTTGTTGTTGTTGTTGAGGGTGGATAAATATCTGACAGTTTTTATTTAATCTTTTCAAGAGCCAATTCTTCAATTCATTGGTTCTTGGTATTGTTTTCTTAGTCTCAATTGCATTAATTTTTGTTCTGACCTTTATAATTTCCTCCATCATATGAGCTTTGGGCTTGACTTGCTTTTCTTTCTCTACAAGCTTGAGGTTCAACATTAGGTAGAACTTGCTCTGTTTTTCTCATATGGAAATTCACCGCTATAAATTTCCCTCACAGGACTGCATTCATTGTGTCCCATATATTCTGGAACATTGTAGCAATATTATCATTTAATTGTTGAAACTATCTAATTCCTTCTTTAACTTCTTCTGTGATTCATTGGTTGTTCAGGAGGGTGTTATTTAATTTCCATGTGTTGATGAAATTTTTGTGGCTTCTTTTGTCATTGATTTCCAATTTCATTGTACTATATGGTCTGGTAATATACATGGAATAATTTCAATTCTTCAGAACCACCAGGACCCAGGCAGTTAGGCAGAGTGCACCTCCAGAGTGTGGCACCACCAGGACCTTGCATCTGGCTGCGAGGAGTTCAGAACCTCTGGAGCATGGAGCTAACCAGAGGGCACCCTCAGTGTATGGTGTTTAACATATTTTAATATTCTGTTCTTATGTTGACTTTCTGGAATCTTGACTATCATATGTCTTGATGTAGTTTTTCGTTTGTTTTTTATCATGGCTAATTGGAGTACTATATACCTCACTTACCTGTGTGTCAAATTCTTTTTCCATGGTTAGGAGGTTTTCTGCCATTACTTTTGTGAATAGGTTTTCTAAGTAATTTGCAATATCGTCTACTCTTTTCTTGACTCTGATTACACTTATGTTGTTCTTCTTTACATCATCTAGCAGCTTTTGGATTGATATTTCATAGTCTCTTACTATTTTTAAGAAATATTTCTTTTCATGATTGCTAGCTGCAATCCCATTCTTGATGTAAAATTCTGTTGTCAAATCAGTCCACTTGGCTTCATATACTTTTCACAGAAATTTTAATCTCCTGGATATGTTTTAATCTGTCTCATGTATTCCATTTCTTTCCTATGTTGGGCATTCATAGTTTTCATCATTGTTCTAAGTTCATCTATCTTTTTATCTGTATATACTCTGGATCTACTAACCATATCCTTCATTATTGTCATCATCTCTGTAGTTATCTGAGAGATTATTTTGATTTAATTTTTTTCCAGATCCTCAATTATCTGCTTTGTTACTTCTTCTGTTACAGAAGAGTTCAAGTGGGTGGGTTGCAAATTGTTTTACCTCATTGGCCCTGGGTTTGCTTTTGATAAGCTGGAAGTTTGGGGTTGCGTCTTGTTTCTGTATCTTCTCATTTTCTATTTTTTTTTCTTTTAGTTTAATTCCTTCATAGATGGTTGTAAATAGTTTACAGTAGGTAGCTTTATTGTTAGTATTGAGAACGCTTTGGAAGTGACTACTTCTCAGAGATGTCTTCCAGGTGTAGCTGGCTTTAGGTTTTGAATCTTGCAAGATCTTACCTCTTTAATTTATTGGGGATGAGAAGTTACTACCTATTTGGGCTATCCCCCGGTTCATTGGCACTGGCGCGGTTTATGATCTTCAGGCAATTTCAGTCTTTGTGCCTTTAGTTCCACTGAAGTTCAGACTGCTTCCAGTTTTTGGCTACGAGGTTGGGACCCTTGTTGTTCAGTCCACAACACTTTGGATACCTCCTGCCTACTTTAATTCAGCTCCCTGACCTCCTACTGGCTTGAACTAAGTTGTGCCTCACCCTAACACTGGGAGCCAATAGACAGAGCCAAACCACAGCTGCTTTGTGTTCAGTTAGCCCCTTTCCAACATGGTGAGTGCCCAATCGACCTTTCCTGGGGGATGTCTAAACCAGAAAAGCTTACCAACCACTGCAGTCTGCAACGTTCACTGCTTTGTCCAACTGCTGCATTTCTCCATTGAGGCATCTGGCATCACCAGTTGTTTTCATGTGTGTGCTGTTCAAACCATCCCTCCTGTGCTGCAAGCCAGGGATCAGAGAGAAAGTACCTCTTATCACCTCCCTCTTCTGCATTGAGATCCCTCTCTTTGTTCTCCTTGCTTCAGATTCTTGCTGAATCCTGGAGACCTACTTCCCTCCTTCTCTTCCTCACCTTGCTGTATTCCAGCATCTGGACTGTAAATATCAGAGATACTTTTTCTCTGCTGCTCACCACTCTGCCATCTTCTTCATTTGTGTTTTTGAAAGCTTTTTTAAACTTGTCTTTGATGTGGGGTAAGTGACATTTGCTTTTGTGAAAACTTATTTATTTATTTATTTACTTACTGGTACTGGATATCAAACTCATGACCTCACACTTACCAGTCAGGCACTTAAACTGCTTAGCTAAACCATTGGCATTAAAGCTCTTTCAGATCTCTGTATGAGGCATGATACTGTAACCTTACTTCCAGCATCTTTGTAAGGGTATGGAAATTATTTCAGTGAGAGTATGAGAACGTGATGTGGCTTGGTGATCCTGGAAATGGAGGAAAAATGGTCAGAGAAACATTATAAGGTAAGATTGATAGGACTTGGTGTTTGCTTGGATGTTCAGACAGGAGATGGTAAGGGCTGGATTAACCCTTGAGTCTGTAGCAATATATGTTGTAGGATCTGTAACAGAATATCCTCAGCCCACATTATCTCACTCACAATTCTTTGCTGATTATTTACTGTTTACTAAGCTAGTAAATGCAAGACTATGGGATAAACCTGTGAATGCTTCAGAGTGCAAGATAAGGGTCAAGTGACTAAACATGAACTCTTCCAGATATGGTGCTCAATTATGAACTAAGGTTATGGAATTCCTTGTAATTCACCTAGTGGAGTGGGTTTATGCTTTTCTTTATCCATCTGTTCATTGAGGGCACAGTTTTAGAAACTGCATATGAAGATGACTGCCTTGCTTTTAGTGATCTCATAAGCCAATACAGAGCTTTCTTAGTGATTTTGAGAGACCTGAGACCTGCCCCCAGCCCGCAGGGCAGCCCAAGAAACTTTCTCTACTTATACCAGTGTGTCAGCTACAATTTTGTAAGTGGAAAATTTTGGTTTACACTACTATTGGAGACAGTAGACATACAAATAAAGATAACAACAATAGTAATATCAATATACTACAATAAAATGAGATAATATAAATTTAAACTATTGAGAGATGGGTAGGATAATATAAGGAACATTCTTCATGAACCTGAAAGAATTTCTATCCATATCTCTGGGAGTGTTAAACCTGAAACTTCTGGTGCAGTTTGAGCTATAAAATTCCTCATTTGTTTCTTCAGTAACTACTTACTTTTCCAGACAAAATGATATAAAGCTTCTTCCATCATATTTCATTAGCTGATGAAATTTGGAAAATGCAGTAGAGGTAAAGGACATATGACAACATAATGATTTGTGTCTGTACCATTTACTCCTCTGAGAAAGAAGTGACTTTAGAGAAGTGATACAGCTTCTCATTAAGTTGTGTTTCATGATTTTTAAAGTGATATCATGATTCTTCAGTTATTTACTTTGTTCCCTTTATGGCAGTACCAACCAATCTCCAGTACCAACCAAAACAACAACAACAACAACAACAACAAAACCCAATTATTTACTTACTCTCATTTCTGAAGGCATAAGCTATAGTTGTATGAGAAGCTTTCAATGCTTTTATTGGTAAAAGAATCCTCCTTTGATATATCTTCAATTCTGCATTTGCTTGTTAAGATCATAATTTCCCTCCACAGATTATCTGTGCATATCACATATTACGTTTGAAAATTGAAGGTGCATAAATGCTTCATTAAATCTGTGTATTTTCATCGTTTTGCTGATATTTCATTTTTGCTCAAGGAAGTATTTGATACAAAATGGTCAGTGGTTAAATCTAATTTCCCTACAATGGCTGCATGAAGCTGTCTATTCCAGGGATTTTAATTGTGATTTAGAGTTGAAATTAAATAAGTAAGGGAAACTCTTGGAGTGGTTGCAACAACTGAACTTAAAACTTGGACTACAAACTAATTAATCTGGTTTACTGAATCTCCAAAGGTGAAAATAGACGTGATGTTATTTAAAACATAATAACATCTCATTAATGTGTCATATTGTAATGAAAATAACATCCTGATGTGTTAAGCTGTTTTCAAACTCCTCTCAATCTGTAGTGTCAGCAGTTGGAAATAATTTCAAACTCTTACTACATTTTTCAATGCCACAGATGTATTATTAATCCTATGAGATCCTAATAATGAGGATGCAGGCTAGGCCTCGAGGCCTGTGTCTCAGCTTTCCTTATCCTTCCTCAGGGTGCTTGAATCACAAATGAAGTTCTTTTTAGACTTTTAGCATTTAGCACAAAAAGCTATTCTTCCATTTTAGAGATGTAGCATGGAGAATGTTGTACTCATTCACTAGGGTAGAGCTGCTAACCACATCAGCCTACTGTTATAATCAAGCTTTTTGTGATAAAAGTGCTTTAAACAATCTTGACAAATGCTTATAATTATAATAGTTATCATATGGAACACTTGGTATCCTCAAAGGGATTTAAGTATATCATAGAATCTTTCTTTTAAAAGAGTTTATCAGCCAGCAGATTTCCTTTCTTTTGTGCAGAAAGTGCACTTTAGATACATAAAACTGTAATAAATGCATTCTTAACTATGTAAACCATTGTAGTAATCAAGCCCCTTTCTTTCCAAAGATTTTAAACTATCCCATTAGGTATAATTCTAGAGGATATAATGACATTCTCCACATAAGCAAGGAAACTGTCTTGCGCTTACATCCTTTCTTATCAGATTCCGGACTTTAAGCAGTTTCATCACTGGGATAATTAGGTTGCCAGAGCTCCTCACACTCTTTTACCTACCTGTCAAGTCTAATGACTGGCCAGAGATAATTTGCCAAATTGAAAAAGTTACTAGGAGCTGGAGGGAAGTGTAGGACAAAACAAGCAAATTTATAACCTGTCACCCTTAAATGCTCTGAGGAATAAATGATGAGTTCTTGAAACCAATGTCAGTTTGCTGGCCCAGAAAATATGTCCATTTCTTATATAAGTTTTGAAGCATTTATCTGACGATTTTAAAATATGGGAAAGTTTGACCAAATGTTTCTCTTGGGCTCTCAGATAGTTTCAGAGGGAGACGAGCCTGTGGCACACAGTATGCAGGTACTCTTTAGTTTCTGGTTTGGCCATGTTTTAAGTTTACAATAGATGTGGACCTAACTAGTCTCTCAATTAAATTTCAGAGCTCAAGATTTGCTATTTTATCTTTTGATTCTTCCACTAGCAATTAGTCCATCTAGTAATAAATGTGTATACTACAGTGCAAACAAAATGAAAAAAAAGAAAAAAAAAGTAAAAGAATTTTACTTTCCAGAATGGAATTTACTATTTCATTTTGTCTTTATAAATCAGTATCTCATGCCATAGTCTACTATAGACATGTTTCATACATGCAGATCTGTAGTAGAAGATGGGGCCAAATGCTGATTTATGCATTCAAAATGAGCATATATATATGTATATGTATATATATATATATATATAGCCTTAAATAATGAAGTGCTAAGTTGATTATTTTAGTTTTTAATGAAATAATCATAAATTGTGAGAAAAGATGAATTTATTCAAAGTCTAAATCTTTTTTCATGGTCTTCTTTTCTTCATGGTGCTCTCACCCTGAAAAATCATTGTTAACTATCAAGTTTGCAGTCTTATGGTTCTAGGAGATTTGAAGTCCTGCAAAGACAGCTCTTCCTTCATACTGACTCTGTTACCATCTTTGTGGGGATCTTTGAGGGAGTGCACTTACTTGCTGCAAATATCAGAGGCACATCCTTAAATCCTTATGATTATCTTTCTTTTCACAATCTAGGAAAGTGACAAAATCGAAGCCAAATAAATTGAATGGTACTGAGATGCTGATGGTGTTTGTAAGGGAATCCAACAAATTTTGTTGTTTTGAGCAAATGTGAGCAATTTTCTGAATGTCAGGAGTGCTGGAAGACTAATATCTCTTGATTGAGTGTAGTTTTTATTCTACGAGAATGATCAAATTGACACAATCAGAAGCTTCACTTAAAACAACTTTGTAATTTGATGAGGAGTGATGTCATTATAAGATCATCTGTATTAATTCTTGTTCTTCAGTAAATAGAATATTTCATGCAGTTTTCTTTCTGCATAAATTCATTTTAAATAATGTACTTTACATTGTTATTTTGTTATTAGGTGTTTCTGGATGAAACACACCATAAGCTTTTTGTTTGATTATTCCAAGCACATTGGTAGACTCCTTCTTTCCAAAACCTAAAAGATACCTACTTTTTTACTATCTAAGGGACTATATAAGAGACTGGGAAATGAGTATTTTAATCAACAGCACATCTCTCCATGATGTCGCTGGCAAGGTGTAACTTCTGTTTATTACCCATCTCTGCTCAGCACAGTCTGCCCTCCATGGTCAGACCCTCTAACCATCTCTCCCATTCGTTTTTTTGATTGATAGTTTCTGCAAAGTCTGTATGTGTTCATTAGGTTCATCTCATAGAATTAAGTTCTTCCTTGTAAGACTCAAAATCTTAGCAGTCTGGGCTGCCCTGGAACTGATAGCAAAATGTCCTGTGACCATGTAGCTAGGAGGGAATAGACAAAATAATGGTGAGAAATTGTGTGCCTCAATGTTGTTTGGCATCAGAAACTCACTGTGACCAGAATTGAAAAGTGTGTCAGCATTTGTCCTCGTTCTGCTGTGCAGCACAGTGTTTCTGACAGGCGATGCTTCATCACAGAGGCAGATTTGAAGAGGACGTGTGCAGTGCGCTGTACTTCCATAAATCAAAGGCTGGGACTGCCCGGGCCTTCCTATTTAGGAATAAATGGAATTGAAAATGAAATGCTTAGTAATGAATACTTAGCTGAAAAGGTTAGCAACTGGGACAGTGAGTGGGAGATGAGAGAACGAGGACCAAGTGATTTATTAAATTGACAAAATCTCTGCTTTTGCAGTTTAACATTACTTCCCTTTGTTCTGTTCTCAGTAGAGATGGAGAACAGCTGGTCAGTACCACCTGTGTAAGAATCCATCATATTTTTGAATAACATTAATAAATTTAGAGAAAGAACAATTTCTTAAATCTTTTCAATGTGGTAAATCAAGCCTTTATTTACTCCATCAGTGCTGAAATGCATATTATTTTTTCTGAAGCTGGTTTGTTATGGCTTGTGCCCAGAACAGGTTTATAACTAAGTATGTGTATGTGTGTGTATATGTACGTGGAGGGAAGTTACTGTCCAGTCAAAAGTGAAAAAGGGAATACAAGATTTCCAGGCTATTAGGCCCCGTAGGAAAGTAAAGAAAACCCTCCTTACTAATTTAACTTGTACACTTTGTGGTCCTAGCCTACCCAGGATTCCTAGCCTACCCAGGCTTCTGGTGAATGGGTGCTGAAAGGTTATTAAGGTCCAAAGTCACTTTTAGTGCATTATGATGTTTATCCCCTGCTGCTGAGTTTATAAATTTTTTATATTTCTGTCAATATCCATTCATAAAGCATTAAAATGACAGCTATTTTTATTTGCTGAGGTTTCTACTATTCACCAATCAGCTGGTTTTCTACTTACTATTTGTAAAATTTGCAAAGTATTGATGATTGGCTGATAAAATTTCATTGATCTGATTATGGGCTGATGGTCTATCTTTAATCCAACCAATGACGGGAGAGTCATGTGAGATAGCAAATCTTCATTGATATGAGGGACTGTCTAGGAATTCCCTCTTAGAGTGCAGCAGGAAACTAGTCAAGAGCATTTTTTCCCATCCAGTTTAGTAATGTTGAAGAAGATGGGAAGAACAACTATTTTCTATCTTTCCTTTCTGCCTAAACATATCCATAGAATTATAAATGCCTTTCTCTTCAGCAGTTGTCACACCATACACCCCAAGTTTCAAATGATAAGAGACTGAGATACTTGGTTATTTACCTGACTCTGCATGAATCTCATCTTTCCATTTTTAAATAATCTTTCTGAATCCTAAACATGTGGCATATCTTGAGTTTTGTTCATTTTATTGAGTGTCTCAGTTTGAATACAGCCATTGATATATTTCAGCTTTGTCTGTCTTTTAGGATCAAATTTAATAGTTAGTGTTTTTCTAAAAAGCTATTTTACTTGAAGTTTAAATGTTTTACGCAGAGTTTTTTCAAAGTTTTGTATTAAATTTGTTTATCTTCTCATTTATATCAGACTTAATTTCCCTTAACTTTTTAATGCTACTATTTTTATTCTATTTTATTAAATTTATTATTTTTTAACTCTTCGATTTGAAAATGTCAGGGTGAAGGGAAGCCTCTGAAAGTTTTCTGGAATAAACTGACAAAGGTTGAATAAGAGAAAAGGAGAAAAATTTATTAAAGAGCAAAAGGATAGCAAGCACTGATTATCCCTAAAATATTATACACTTTCCCTATAGAGAAGGGTGAAGATCAGAAATTCTGACATTTTTTAGGCTAATATGCCATGATATTTTTGGGAGCTCCTTGGGCTCAGAGAATATGCAATGGCTCGAACAATGTCAGCTTGATCATGGAATAGATCATCAATGATTTATAAGTAATTATCTATGGGACTGAAATAAAGGACAATCATGTGTAGCAATAATCATTCCAACTACTTGGA